>AWOL01S0077588.1:13883-27997 GCA_000715115.1 Nicotiana otophora | reverse complement strand
AACGGTGTCCACTCCTTATATCCCCAACTCACTACTTTCACTTTCAAGAAACTTTAAAGATTATCGACAATAAAGAATCTCTAATCACGACTTTTAGTACACCTATGAGAAATTAAGAGTCTTAAGCACCTTGAGACTTCTTACACAATTTGGCATAANGATGAATTCGTTGATATCCCTGTAGATAGCATGGAGACTCAGATTCCTGATAATGATGTGGTGCAACCATAAGATCAAAATGGTGTAGTTGCAACTCATGTAGTGCGTAGTCGTAGTGGGAGAGAAATAAGACAACTAGTTCGTTATACGCTAGGCTTCACTTGAAACACTACTTGGAGTCATAACATTTTTATACCCAACTCATACTTTGAACACATTCCCGAAGCATAACATCATAAGATAAGAGCATCCGGGACACATTTTGAATATATACCTTCCAACACAAAGCTTATTCGGAATAGTTGATTTATAAAGAATAACTCGGGACTTACAAGAACATCATGGAATTCAATTATAGGAATAAAGTTTAGCCAACATACCTCGCTTTGAGCTTTCCTTAAATTACTACAACGTTTCGGAAATTCCAGCAATCCCATTCTATTTTGAGACATAACAAAATTGAACACAAATTAGGAAGATATTCATGATTTCAGCTCATTTGAGCATTTTATCAAACACTAGGTGTGCAAATTTGGCTACAAGATTCTTCTACAAGATTTTCTTCATTCCACAACCCAATCTTTACTTATTTAAGCTCAACAATCTTCCCACAAACCTTATTGGTACATACATGTATACATAATACTCTCACACCTAAGAATCATACTTCTCATGACCTACTTTTAATCCAAATCCCAAAATTTAGGGCCAGGCAGTAGAATCTTACCTATTAGATGAAGATCTTGTGAAATCTTCAAGTCTTGAGCAAGAATTAATGAACAAATTAGCTAGGTATTCTCTTTATCTCTCTAATATAGCTCTCTCATCTCTCTAAAAAAATCACATTTTACCTTCTAAAATGACCCCTAAGGCCATATATCAAAATTGGATCGGATATGAAAATTTCCAAAAATGACCCCCGAAGTCAATTATGCGGTGCAATTGTGCTATATCATAATAGTTTTGTGGGCAGAATAATTAATTATGTGGGAAGCATAATCAATTATGTGATAGCATAATAGTTTTTTAAAAATTTATCCGTCTCTGCTCCACTTTGCGATGCTTATGCGGTCTGCGGAACCGTTTTGCGGTCGCAAACTTGACCACAGATCCAGCCTTTGGTAATTTGATCATAACTTCTTGTAAGAGTGTCCAAATGATGAACGGTTTAAAGCGTTAGAAACTAGACTCGACTCTATTTCTTGTGATAGGTTGTCCATCAATAAATCATTATATATATATGTAGATATTCTCGTCCAAAGTTTAGTCATGTACGTACTCATTTGGAACATTAGTCTATCATGTAATTTCCAACTTGTTTTAGATTGAGGACTCTCCTTAGACCCCACATCACTTATAATATGCCTCATACACTTATTACCATATCCAATTGATATCCATCGTATTAATAGTCCCCGTCTGCACACAAAATAATATAATTAGCGCACATCACCTTGCTTAATAGCTCTTAAGTACTTCGAAAATTTTCTTAAAAGGCGATTAGGCGTGTAAGAAAATTATCACTTATTATGCTAAGCCAAACACTTAGAATGGTTTTGAGAAAATATTTATAACTAATTGCGAAAATGTAAACTAACCTAGAAAGCAAGTAAAATGATCAATGGCTTCAAGCATGGATGCATTGGGAATTACACTCAAGTAACGATCCAATGTATTTCACGATTTTATAAATATGAGCGAGTTTATGTTAATTAGCCTCGGGTAATAATTCTATATTAGCTTCTTCTGAAGACAAAAAGACTTCTTAATTGAATTATCCCTAAAATAATTAAGAGATTAAGCATACCCGAATATGGCTACAAGTAGTTCAATCTTATCCCTAGGTAGAATCTATAAAATGAGGGTTAACGCCTCAAGTTCTTATTAATTAATCTTTCCCAACCCCAAATTATCTTTCCCAAAATTAATTCAAAGTAATGTCCTAGGGTTAGCTAATCCCTTTGGAAACATTAAAGAACAAGAATAATTAAAAAATAATAACTCACTTCATATTAACTAAAAATCGTTCAATACAGAAGCACAACAAGGTATTTAATCCACACTTTAAATACGAATATTCCCATAAACAAGATTCAAATATTGGAAAAAAATACTACACACTTAGATATACAATATGAAGCAAGGAAATGAGGAAATGAATATAAATGGGTAAGAAATTCTCAGCCAAAAGCTTCAAATCTTCAAGTCCCAAATATGTGTGCAAGAACCCTAGCTCCAATACTTGTGTTCTCTAGTCAAGAAACTAAAAATAAGCCAAAAATGCCAAAGATGTGCAGAGACTGTCAAAGGCTACCAAAGATTTGTTTCCAATAAGCTAGGTCGTGTATTAAATGGTTTTGGGTAAAACACGTGAAATGCCAAAACTGCCCAGATTTCTACCCAGATTTGTGAATCGCGTTTGCGAAAACAAGCCTGCGATCTCGAAGAGTAATGCTTCAAAGCATTGCGATCGCAAACCAGAACCCGCGCTCGCGTAGGGTACTTGACAGCCGCTGATCAGCTTCCTCATCGCGTTCGCGTAATTTGCCCTATGTTCGCGATGTATATTTTCTTGGCCTTCCGTGATCGCATGCCAATGTTTGCGATCGCAAAGAGCATTATGTGGCAACAATCATTTGTTTTTCATTTTAATACATTTTGACTTGGTTTCTTTCGTATCTGCTCTAAATCATTTGATACCTGAAATATGCCAATAAACCTTAATAAATGTCTTAGTTTCTCAACAAAATCATACAAAAGCCGAAGTATCAAGAAGAGATAAGTTGGTAAAATACCAACTTATCAAACCCCCAAACTTAAACTATTGCTTTTCCTCAAGCAATTCAACAACCAAGAACATCTTTTAATAAAATCATCAATTAAGCTCAATGGTATACCAAATATCATTTCAAGTCAAAAGATTCAAATTAAGCACAATCTAGTGACTTCGGTTGGTACCAACAATTAATCCAAAGCATATGAATTGTCAACAACTTCTCATTTCAAGTCAAGTTCTCAAACACTACATTAATCAAAGTAGCAACCAAGTCATGACACTAAAGGTTCAAAATTTGCCTCATTATCACCACAATTATTTTTTTGTTCATTCCTCCCAATTGGAGATTGGATTAAGTTCACAACCCAAAATTTCATGTGCCCTCACACTTAAGATAGAATCCCAACTTATAACTTGAAATTTAAACTCAAATGGGATATCAAATGGAAAGAATTAACTCTCTCTCTCTCACAAAGATATTCAAGTGCACAAAAGTAGTACCATAGGCTTGCCCTTCATGTATTTCTCCACTAATATAGACACACTTGGTTTAAAATCAAGTAGGACTTAAAGGATTGTAATGTAGGTTTTTGGTTAAGGTAGGGCACAATTTGGATAAGAGTGACTCAAAACCTCCCTAAGCACTACAATTTGCAACAATTAATGCACACTTCCTTCAAAAAAAACTTTTTCCATTCTTTCTTCACTTTTCATTCCACACCTAATCTTCCCTTTATTCATAACACCTTATTTTCCCTTCCTTTTTCTTCTTTCTTACTCATTATTTTTTTAATTCTTTTAAAAAAATTACCTTTCATCTTTTAAGCAACTTCCACATCATAACTTTTCCAACCTTCGCCCCCCAAATTTAGGCTTTTAGCCCATATTTACACTTTCAAAATACTTAGGGAGGTAGGATGCCAAAAGATAGATTAATAAAGAAAGAAGGGTTAAAGCTTGTAACATGGTTGCCAAAGAAAAAGTTTAAAGGCTCAAAAGGGGTTGACTAGGGAAAATATGCAAGGGTAGGAAATTTAAGGCACAATAACGGTCCAAGGAAGGCTCAACATCATTTTTAAAACCAAATTAGTCTAGGATTTCACCTTGAAGCACATTCCAGGCAAGTTCTAGACTACAAATAATGCAAAAGAACTCACAACAAATCTCACCGCATATGGCACATGCAAACTCGAGTGACATATAAATCCAAAATCCAATTAAAACTATGAACCCAAAGAAAATCAAATATAGCCTAAAAGACTATTTAATGAATCAAAGAGCCAAAAATAGAACCTAAAACTCACAACATGGATTATCACTTCAATCATTTTTTCATTTTAAAGATCAAGAATTCATATGCCAAAGTTTAAATCATGTTGGTACCAAACATGCCACATGTTGGTTTATGGACAAAAAGATCACACCCAATAACCAATTTATTCACTACTAGCTACCAAACTACCTAAAAAGAAAAATATTTACCTAAAAAAAAATTAGACAAGACTAATCCCTTAAGAAAGTTGTCACGCCATCCATCATGGAGAAAAGTCACCCGGTTCGACACACAAATTATTTCCTTGGAAAAGAACCGCGGTATAAAGAAAAATCAAGGAGTTTAATTAATACTAATACAAGTAAATAAAGTAAAAAAATAAGAAAATAAAAACTAATGCTAACATGATTGAAATAAACTATAAAATATCACTAATAAACTATAACATTAACCAATCTACACATGTTCACAAAAATGTTTATGCTCTACATACATCTAAAAGTTTAAGATTTTTTGGAGTTGAATTAAGGAGTTTGAGGTGTTGGAGCAAACCAAAACATTGGCTGCCCAGTGCTGCATACCAGAACTCTGGTTCAACCGCATATGCGGAACTTTGCATCGTAGACGTGCAAATAGTAGCGTAGATGCGGACGGTTCACAGAAGCGGTTTACTAATCGCACAAGCATGGTCGCAAAAGCGGTCACAAATCCGCAGATACATCTCGTCGGGTAATTTGAAAGAATCCATATGTGCCCTAACGGGTAAAATTCGATACCCTCCTTCCCCAAAAATCTAACTCCTCTCATCCCTCACGCTATTGCTCTTCACCACTGCTCACACTCAAGTTCTCACACACAAAGTAACACATGTATCATCTTCAGTTCCTTTTTCTACTTTTCTCTTTTATTTTTATTTTCTTCTTCTTCTTCATCTCTGATTTATTTATGGACGAACTCCCACAGTCCTATTTTTCTTTTTATTTTATTTTATTATCAATGCTAGTGTTAGGAGTGAGGGACATTGGTTGAGTGTAGTTTTGTGTGTTGCTATTGTTGGAAAGAATTGGGAAAGTTTGAATACCCAATTGCTTCAAAGAATCAAAACTCACTTTGCGCTCTCTAAGTGCTCGACAAATTGTCCAAAGGCAATTTTATTGCTAAGTACCGTAAAATCAGGTTTAATCAAGTCGTATGTTCATGTAGTGCACTAATTAAGAATTCTTGAGTATAAATTATGTGCTAAAATCATGCTTAGAAGTGAAAAGAGTCGAAAATATCTGGGCCTATGAACCCTCTGATGAGCACCGCAGATGCGAACGCAGGACCGTACCTGCAGCCTCACACATGCGATGCCCTTTTCGCAGGTGCGAGGTTTTGACAACAGTGTCACTTCGCATAAGAGACTTGATTTACGTAGAAGCGGGATCGCACCTGCAATTGTTTTTTCGCAGGTGCGGTAACTGTGCTATTTTGCAAAAACCAGTAGCTCTGCAACTTTTACTTCCTGGGCCCATTTGGCTTGATTATTTGGTCTAATTGCATTATTTTGAATTGCTTAACTTGATTATAATCCTCGACTAACTTGGTTTTGATTTTTAGGTACTTTAAGCTAAAACAATGGACCGAAACACAAATGAAAGTGCTGTATATCATAATGAAATTGAGGAAGAAACTGAGGCAGAACAATTCGACACTGACCGATTCATGTCTGCTGATTGTCAGCGCCGATATTATGACAACCTTCTTACAAAAAAGGTCATACTTGAAAAAGGAATCTCCGAGGATAAATTGGCCGAATTGCTTCCAGAATTTTATGGCCGTCTACAAACCTCTGGCTGGTCGTGTTTCATTCCTACTCCATGTAAGACCAATGAGGAGTGGGTTCGTGAGTTTTATGGAAACCTAAAGAGTACAAATGTAACGACCCGACCAGTCATTTTGAGCCCTAGCGCGTCATTTGGTAGTTTGAGGCCTTGAGTAGCTTTACTTCAAGTATTATGACTTGTACGTGTGGTCAGAATTGAGTTCGGGAAGTTTGGAGTTGATTTGGAAAGAAAACTCTCATTTCGGAAGCCTTAAGTTGAAAGAATTTACTAAGGTATGATGTTTGAGTAAACGACCTCAGAATCGGGATTCGAAGGTTCCAACAGGTTCGTATGATAATTTTGAACGTGGGAGTATGTCCGGATCGGGTTTTGGATGAACCGAGAGCGTTTCAGCGCCTATTATGGAAGTTAGCATTTTTGGAAGGATTTTATAAATTTGGGTTGAAGTGCATTTCAATGCTATCGATGTTCGTTTGGGATTCTGAGTCTTAGAATAGCTCCGTATGGTGATTCTGGTGTTGGGAGAGCGTCCGAAAGTGAATTTGGAGGTCCGTAGGTCATTTCGGGGTCATTTGGCGAAAAATGGAAATTTGAAGGTTTTGGAAAGTTTGACCGGGAGTGGACTTTTTGATATCGGAGTCAGATTCCGATTCCAGAAGTTGGAGTAGGTCCGTAATGTCAATTATGACTTGTGTGCAAAATTTGAGGTTAATCGGACGTGATTTGAAAGGTTTTGGCATCAAATGTAGAAGTTTGAAATTCTAAAGTTCATTAAGCTTGAATTGGGGTGCGATTCATGATTTCGATGTTGTTTGGCATGATTTGAGGGTTTGAGCGAGTCTGTTTAATGATTCCAAACTTGTTGGTATGTTCGGGCGGGGCTTCGAGTAGCAATCTGACGAGGCTCGGACCAAGTTGGAAATTGGGAGCAACAACTGAAGCTCCCAGTTGCTGTCATAATTGCACCTACGCTTGGCCAGCTGCAGGTTCGAGCTATGAGCCACAGAAGCGAAGAGTGAGGGCAGCCCAGCCACCGTAGGTGCGGAAGTTTTGGCGCACCTGCGTGACGGCAGGTGCGAGAGCAGTAGTCGCAGGAGCGGATGGGCTCGCAGAAGCGGTCCCTTTTTGTACGCAGATGCGGAGCTTGGCCAAGTAAGGGAAATGCTCACCTGTGAAATTTTTTTCGCAGGTGCGGGACTGCAGATACGGCCAAGGCACCGCAGGTGCAAAAACAATCGCTGGGCAGAGTCGTTTTAAGAGCGGGATTTGGCTCTTCTTCTCTCATTTTTCACTTGGTTGGGGCGAATTTGGAGAGATTCAAGGAGGGATTTTCATCATCTATGTCAAGGTAAGTAATTCCCGCATGAAGGGAGTTAAATACAATATTTATACGTGGATTCATGCGTGAAAATTTATAGAAATTTGAGATTTTGAAGAAAAACCTAGCAATTAGTATTCTTGGATTGTGCTCACGAATTTGGGCATGAAATTGAGAATAAATTATATATTTGAGTTCGTAGTACTATGGGTAGTGTTTGTCTTCAAAAATATTCGAAATCCGGGTAGGTGGGTCGAGGGTTGCTTTATCGACTTTTCGAGCAGAGTTGGAAATTATTGTAAATTGAATTATAATGAGTATTAGAGTATATATTTATTGGTTTGCATATTTATTGACTAGTTTTGGAGCGTTGGGCATCTGTTTGAGTTGTTGGAAAGGCTTGAGCCCCGGCTATGGAACTTCGGAGTGAGGTAATTCTCCTTTCTAACCTTGTAAGAGGGAATTAACCCTATAGGTGAATCAAATCATTATGTGCTTCTATTTGTGGGGGCTACGTACGTACGAAGCGACGAGAGTCCGTGCGTAGCTACTATTATGATTATGTCCGGGTAGTCTAGGATTCATATCATGTTGTACTTGCGATGTTGTGCGCTACTTGTTAAATTAATTGTTTAAAACATTTAGAAACTCGATAAATGAATTGTAAAAGGTTAACCTTCATTTACTTGACTGTTAAATGGGAATTTGAAATTCTTGGAATATTTGCCCCTTAATAAATCTTGAATTGGTTGTTTAATGTGTTTTCTCTTTTGTGGAGCGGGCCGAACGCCTCGGTACAGATAGATGCATCTATGGTTCGCATCGTTCGACCTGCGACAATGCATAATTTAAATATTTATGTTGGATCGGGCCGTACGACCTCGGCGTGATTTGCACATGATTGAATTGTTTGCCTTGGAATTTATGATAATTGATATTGCTTCATTAGCCCGAGGTACAAAATGATAAATGATGAAAAATAAATTTGTAAATTTCTTATTAACAAAAGAATTGTTTACTTATTTCATGATATTTAGTTTACAGTCGTTCTACGTAATCCATGCTAAATTATATCATTGGTATTTTATTTATAGCCTATAGTAAGTGTCGGAACCGACCCCTCCTCACTACTTCTTCGAGGTTAGGCAGGATACTTATTGGGTACGCGTTGATTTACGTACTCATACTACACTTACTGCACATTTTTGTGCAGGTACATATATGCCTAGTGGCCTCATGGGCGCATAGGCGCCGTTATAGCAGAGACTTAGGTGAGCTGCACTCTATTCTACGATCCGTAGCTAGCAGAGTCTCCTTTAGAGTATTTATATTTTTCCTGTCCAATTTAAATTTCGGACAGATGCTGTATTTTATTTTACATTCCTAGTTGATGCTCATGCACTTGTGACACCGGGTTTTAAAGTTTTTTAGGTTGTCCTGTATTGAAATTGTTAATAATATTATTATTTACTCTGTAAATTTCATCTTTTACTATTTAATTGAAGGAAATATGATTCCAAAAATATTAAAATGAGAACCTAATTAAGTATTTATTTTTGGTTTGCCTGACAGCGGTGTCTGGCGCCATCACGACCTTTAATGGATTTTGGGTCGTGACAATATGGTATCAGAGCACTAGGTTTACTTAGGTCTCATGAGTCATGAGCGAGTCTAGTAGAGTCTTGCGGATCGGTACGGAGACGTCTGTACTTATCTTCGAGAGGCTACAGGACTGTTAAGAGCACTTCCCTTCTTGATTCCTTTGAGCCTTATGCCTTCATTTCCTTCCTATTCGATCTTATGCGACGTGAAGGGCTTGTTATAAATTTAGACTCAAGGAATTCTCATGGCACTACTAATGTAGAGCAGGATGTTTCTCCCTATGTATTTGATTGGGCTAATCTCGTCGCCTTGTGGAAGAGTGTTCTATCATCTCAGCTCAATAACGGTATTTCTGATGGTTTTAGGGCTATACACCAATTGCTATGATGTTCATGAGTTTTTATCGCACAATATTAAAGTAATGGTAGGATACTTGTCTACGTGTAGGGGCAGTGAATGAATCGAAAGGAGGTTTTTCTCAATGCGTGATTCAGAGGTTCATTGTTTTATTTCCAGCGGAGGAAAGGCAATCAGACTAAGAATGTTCAGGTTGGATTGATGGAGTAACGAGACTTGGTATTTTCGAGTGTGGTGGAATCTTCATCTGAGATGTGATGTCTTCATCCTTGATTGAATATGTTAAGTTTGCCGGTGTTATGGCCTTCTTCAAATCGCCTCTGGGGCAGAGTATTGTGAATGGTGCCAGGGAAGCGGCTGTCAGATGTCGCAGTGTGTTGTGGTTCAGAATCGAATCGATAATCCTAATGTTGGTAGCTCAAGGAGGATGATCTTCGGGGAGGTTTAGAGTTGGCGGCGATCTGTTGGTTCGGGTGATACGGAGATGAATTTTGAGTTAAGGCAACAACTGGGCAGCGAAGGATGAGGAAGGACATATGGGAGGTGTCTTGCGGTGGTTAAAATTCAAGAAGGCCAAGTGTAAGGAAACATAAGTCTAATAGTTGCTGAAAAGAGAGGGTTTGACCAAAGTGGGAGAGTGGCAGAGTAGCATATGGGTTATGTGGTAGGATAACTGCATGCATTGAGGAAAGTTTAGAGTGATTTGGGGGATTCATGGGGGACAGTGACTAGGTCTACATGCTTAATTTGGAATATTGGCACTATATTGAGGAAGATTGGGTGTGATAGGAGGGAGTTGCTTAATATGAAGAGGGATGCAATATGAATTTGGATCGGAATGTATCGTCATACCTTTAGTTGATGTCAATGGGGAGTGAACGGACTTGTACAACTGGTGAATGAGCACGGGCTTAGGGTAGTTTAATGATTTCGTAGTAATTATACTCGATGCAGTGCTGTTGGAAGATGTCGGCATGTAATTTCCACAGGTGGGTTGTCTCCTGTGAGTAGGTTAGCGGTCGTGTGGTGTTGACAAAGCTTCTGCGAAGGATTCTTCTAGCTATCCGGTAAGAGGTCGGATATGTAAATGTGGCTAGTGATTCATAATGTTTATGAAGTATTAACAGAAGGATTTCGAGGAATTTGGCGAGTTGATTGTGCAAAATCATGTCAATGGGGGATAAGGAGTCTTGGTGGGTCCCATAGTTATGCAATGGTAGCTCCAAGCTAAGTGGGAGCGCCCCACCATCTACAATTGAATTGCATGGTTGTCTACTTGTGAGGTTTCTGGTTATCGGCATATTAGTGGGTTGTTATGACTAAGGAAAGAGAACATAAGTGGTGATTTGAGCCAAGGATTTGAGGAATGTGTGCTACAATTAGCCTTATCGATTTATGTTCAGGCTTTGGGAAGACTCGGAGTTTATGCTTCGTGTGGATGTGATGTACAAGAAAAGTGAGTCAGCCGAGTGCTTCTTTGAGAAGGTGTTCATGTGCTAGCAGGGCCTTGGAGTTTGATCATAATTGGGAACAAGTCAGAGTGGGTGACTCTCAACAATGGTTCTAGCGGGTTCAAAGATTCAAAGTGCGGTGCCTAAGAATTTCGAGCCAGTAGTATGGTTAAGTATTGAGTTTTTGCGGTGGATTATGAAAAATGGCTTGTAGTGTTCTACGTTATCTTCGGTCTGCGGTGTAGCATTGGAGTAATGGGGGAAAGTAACTTCGGATTCATAGAGGGATTATCAGAATGGGTGTACCGGTTAAAGATGCAAATATGCGCACAAGGAGGGTATGCGATGGTTCATGGGTTTTGAGACAACATGGTCTCATGAAATGAGGTCACTCAGGATAAGTGCGGATTTGGGTTTGTTATGTTTTGAATGAAACCATTATTATTATTATTCATAAGGCAAGTCCAGAGTAAATTAGAAGAAGTCGGATCGGCTAGCAATGGTTGAATTGACATGATAGTGGCAATGATCAGTTCATTCAGCGTGTTAATTATACATGTGACTTATGGAGGTACGTGCGAGGTTTGACGGCCTCCGTAATTGATTTTATTCTTAAGCATTCGAGTATTATGGTCTATTATGTATAGATGGATCCCGGAAAAGTTATGGTGGTTTAGACCACTACTTGAGGTTTGTATTTTCTGCAGTTATGTGAATTCAATCACGTGTTGCAATGGTTCTCCTGAAATGAGTCAAGTGAGAGGTTCTTGTATGATGAAGTGTGTATTCTATTAGTGGTTAAGGAGTTATGATGAAATTCTTGTACTCTTGTGCATTGGCATGATTAGGTGCAGTGAGTAGCATGGGAATTCGAAGTTGAGGATCAAGGTTGCGGTTCGGTGTTGACAAGAATGCCACAAGCTCGGATGAGCAGGAAAAAGAATTCAGATGGTTAGAGTAAGCTGGTATTGTCTTTAGCATCACCGGAGATCGGTATCCTGTGTAGGAGGCTTTGCGTACTGATTGCGGATTCTTGATTTGCTTTACAACATTAGTATGGCCGGTGGTATGGATGTATAGACTTGTTATCTGGTGCGGAAAGTCGTGGGAGCATGTCCCACGGGAAGATTATATAAGTGTGACATGTAGTCACTTGCTTGATTAAAGATTGAAACCAAGTATGGAGATCGTGGTACTATCGCTAATTTGAGAATTTATGCCTGAAGGGCACTCAGTTCATTTGATTGTGGACTGTGGAAGTTTGTTCCGGATTTGGCGGCTGTTATTGTGTGTCATGGGAAAAGGGTTATTGTGGATCCTTGAAAGGTTATTAGCCCAGTGCGGTACGATCAAAATCGGCTTGAGGTCTGTGGATGGATCTAAATGTGAATGTGGACTCTATATCAGTCCAGATGTGTTCATTTCAGCATAGCGTTGTTTTCGGAGGGTTCTTCGGGCCTTGGATGTTATTTCTATTGTCGGCCCTTCTGTGTAGTCTCTATTGCACCATGTGGGTTGTGAGGCGGTTTAACTATTTGCACTCGTATTGAGATTCCGTATAGTTTGAGGTGTTATATGAGCAGGATGGCTCTCGAGATGCAGGTCATTTATTGCACCTTAGTCGTGCTTGAGTTTTGTAGCTTATGGCCCTATCCGTCTCCCCAGGATTTGTATTATGCACTTGGCGTGCTTATGGTTGACATTCGGGTATTTTGTAGGTATAAGCATTTTGGCTTGATGGGTACTTCTCTATTTATTGCCATGGGTGGATCGGGTGGCACGCCACCACAGGTATATGGTTGGATCGGGTGGCACGCCGCCATAGATATGTTGTTCTGATCGGGTGGCACGCCGCCACGGGTATCATGGTTGGATCGGGTTGCACGCCGCAACAGTATCATATGTGGATTGGGTTGCACGCCGCAACGGTGTGTTATTGAGTACAGTTTCCCACATCTATTATTGTGTGTTTTGCTTCTCGTTTCCTGAGAGAGGTTCATAACATCTTTTCGGTTGTTTAAATTAGTTACGTGTGTTGAGTAGATCCTTCCAGAGTTCATTTCCTTATGTATCACATTCGAGTTTGTAGCTTGTGGGCACATTGTGGCCTCATATGAGATTTTGGCAGTGTCTGAGGTAGCTTATTGCTTGTACTGGGTGAGAAGAGATTATTGGACCTGGGATTAGTGCGGTCAGATTTATATGAAGCATATTAAAGAGTAAATATTGTTATTCAGTCCAGAATGAGGTAATGGTTCTTGTCGGGAGGAGAGACTCCATAGATTGTAATTCGGCTGGTGGCTATGCGTTCTACACATCTTCTCTGTCGTAGCATTTCAAGAATTGGAACAAGACTTATATGTGTCATGAGGTGTGTTGTGAGCATCAAATTCGTGGGATTTCAGCTATTTTTGTTAGAGGATGTTATTATGGTCATGTGAATAATGCGGTGCATGGTGTGAATTCAGTAAGAGTATACAATCATGTATTGGTACATCGTGTACTGATTGAAACGATGTTCGTATGTTGGAAGCAGGCCTAGTAGAGAATTTTGGATGTTGGAATTTGGCTCTAAGGCCCATTTGACTAAATAAAGGGGAGGATCTTCAGAGTTGCTCGAGCTAATGTGTGCTCAACTGAGTGTGGTAGCACAAGTAGGTGTACGAGGTGTTAAACAGTGATTTCAGACAACTCCAGAGCAGTTCTTAGCACGTTCGAGGACGAGCATATGTTTAAGTGGGAGAGAATGTAATGACCCGACCGGTTATTTTGAGCACTAGCGTGTCGTTCAGCGGTTTGAGGCCTTGAGTAGCTTCACTTCAGGTAATATGACTTGTACGTGTGGTCGGAATTGAATTTCGGGAAGTTCGGAGTTGATTTAGAAAGAAAACTCTCATTTCGGAAGCCTTAAGTTGGAAGAATTTACTAAGGTGTGATTTTTGAGTAAACGACCTTGGAATCGGGACTCGAAGGTTCCAACAGGTTCGTATGATGATTTTGGACGTGGGCGTATGTCCGGATTGGGGTTTGGATGACCCGGGAGCATTTCAACGCCTATTGTGGAAGTTGGCATTTTTGGAAGGATTTCATAAATTTGGGTCGAAGTGCATTTCAATGCTATCGATGTCCGTTTGGGATTCTGAGTCTGGGAATAGCTCCGTATGGTGATTCTGGTATTGGGAGCACGTCCAGAAGTGGATTTGGAGGTCCGTAGGTCATTTCGGGGTCATTTGGCAAAAAATGGAAATTTGAAGGTTTTAGGAAAGTTTGACTGGGAGTGGACTTTTTGATATCGGGGTCGGATTCCGATTCCGGAAGTTGGAGTAGGTCCGTAATGTCAATTATGACTTGT
>AWOL01S0077588.1:0-12222 GCA_000715115.1 Nicotiana otophora | reverse complement strand
GGATTTAAAAGCTTCAAGTCGAATTGTTTTTATTTTGAAAAGAATCAAGGAAAGGTTATGATTTATTGATAAATTTATATTTGACCGTGTCGCATGTATGATTCGCGAGCGGGGTAATACATGCATCTATGGTTCGCACCGTTCGACCCTCGGCAGTGCACAATTTAAATATTTATGTTGGATCGGGCCGTACGACCTCGGCATGATTTGCACATGATTGAATTGTTTGCCTCGGAATTTATGATAATTGATATTGCTTCATTGGACTAAGGTACAAAATGATAAACGATGAAAAATAAATTTGGAAATTTCTTATTAACAAAAGAATTGTTTACTTATTTCATGATATTGAGCTTACAGTCGTTCTACGTAATCCATGCTAAATTATATCATTGGTATTTTATTTATAGCCCATAGTAAGTGTCGGAGCCGACCCCTCGTCACTACTTCTTCGAGGTTAGGAGGGATACTTACTGAGTACGCGTTGATTTGTGTACTCATACTACACTTGCTGCACAGTTTTGTGCAGGTACATATATTCCTAGTGGCCTCGTGGGCGCATAGACACCGTTATAGCAGGGACTTAGGTGAGCTGCACTATATACTACAATCCACAGCCAACAGAGTCTCCTTCACAGTATTTATATTTTTCCTGTCCAATTTATGTTCCGGACAGATGTTGTATTTTATTTTACATTCCTAGTTGATGCTCATGCACTTGTGACACCGGGGTTTGGGGTGATTTGGGTTGTCTTGTATTGAAATTGTTAATAATATTATTATTTACACTGTAAATTCTATCTTTTACTATTTAATTGAAGGAAATATGATTTCAAAAATATTAAAATGATAACCTAATTAAGTATTTATTTTTGGCTTACCTGACAGCGGTGTCCGGCGCCATCACGACCTTTAATGAATTTTGGGTCGTGACAACAAACTTCAACGACCCACAACTCATCATCAAAAGCAAAATAGTGAGGTTTGGAACTGAACAAATCAATAACATTCTAGGGCTGCCTGACCATTGACTTGAGCCGGTGCGAGGAAAAGATCACTGCACAAACGGAGATTGGCTAGTTTCCAAACTTTATCTAGCAGACAAGAGAGCAAAATAGGCAAACAAGAGAAAGGGTTTGAAGTCTATCGACTTCACAGCTGAAGCCAAAATGTGGCTCTACATCATCTGCAACAGAGTATCACCCTGTGAAAATATTTCGGATGTCTCATACACCAGAGCCTTGATCATTGCATGCATACTAGACGACATTCATGTGAATGTCGGCCATTATATCCTGCATTATTTTTTTATTCTTTTTTTTAAATTACCTTTCACCTTTTAAGCAACTTCCACATCATAACTTTTCCAACCTTCACCCCCAAACTTAGGCTTTTAGCCCATGTTTATACTTTCAAAGTACTTAGGGAGGTAGGATGCCAAAAGATAGATCAATAAAGAACGAAGGGTTAAAGCTTGTAACATGGTTTCCAAATAAAAAGTTTAAAGGCTCAAAAGGGGTTGACTAGGGAAATATGCAAGGGTAGGAAATTTAAGGCACAATAACGGTCCAAGGAAGGCCTAACATCATTTTTCAAACCAAGTTAGTCTAGGATTTCACCTTGAAGCATATTTCAGGCAAGTTCTAGATTACAAATAATACAAAAGAACTCACAAAAAATCTCACCGCACATGGCACATTCAAACTCGAGTGACATATAAATCAAAAATCCAATTTAAACCAATGAACCCAAAGAAAATCACATATAGCCTAAAAGACTACTTAATGAATCAAAGAGCCAAAAATAGAACCTAAAAGTCACAACTGGGATTATCACTTCAATCAGTTTTTCATTTTAAAGATCAAGACTTCATATGCCAAAGTTTAAATCATGTTGGTACCAAACAAGCCACACATTGGTTTATGGACAAAAAGATCACACCCAATAACCAATTTATTCACTACTAGCTACTAAACTACCTAAAAAGAAAAACATTTACCTAAAAATAAACTAGATAAGACTAATCCCTTAAGAAAGTTATCATGCCATCTATCATAGGGAAAAGTCACCCGGTTCGACACACAAATTATTTTCTTGGAAAAGAACCGCTGCATAAAGAAAAACCAAGGAGTTTAATTAATACTAATACAAGTAAATAAAGTAAAAAAAATAAGAAAATAAAAACTAATGCTAACATGCTAGAAATTAACTATAAAATATCACTAATAAACTATAACGTTAACCAATCTATACATGTTCACAAAAATGGTTATGCTCCACATACATCAATCATATATAAATGAGCCACCCCCAACCTAAAGTGTTGCACTGTCCTCAATGAAACTAAACAAAACAAGGAAAAATGAAAGATGTGCTCCCTGAAACTGCATCACTCCGAGCTGGAGGTACCGGGAAGTGTGTGCTCCAAGTCATCCTTGTCGTCATCTTTTGATCCGCAAAATTTCCTCAATGTGCTCATCATCTTTGTCAAGAACTTGCTTTTCTTCTTTTCATGTTCTCTCTGCTTCCGCTGCCTCCGCTCAATCTTACCCAATTTGGCTTTAATGGCTTGCTGCTCCTTAGCAAGATCTAACAAAGTTGGAACCTTTCCTTGGCTAGCTGGACCTGCAGATGTGCTCTCTCCAGACGGTCCAGAAGGGAGACCAGCTACAAGCTGGCAGACCTGTGTCTCCATGACATAGACCTGGCGAGAGATATAACTGAGTGTGAGGGGTCCTTGCTCAAGTGGTACAATAGCAGTACAAGTCCCTATGGCATCTGCGGGAGAATCGAGCATCTTAGTGATGGTGTCAGGAAACTGACCAAATGAGGGAGATGCTATATCAATCTTTCTTTTCTTCTATGCATTCCCTGCTCCCTTTCTCAACAATGGATGAATGAGCTTCTCTGGGTTCTTTTCCTTCTCTGTAGGCCTCTTCTCCACCCCCGCCTCATAGCATAAATGAGTGATTAGGGATGGGAAAAATAAACTCTTAGTCCTCTCCGCAACAACCTGTGCTATCTCATCAACAATAAGCTGTCCCACATTCACTGGTGTGCCCTCTATGATCGCGCAAATCACCCTTGCCTTCTTAAGTGTAACCTCTATCTCATTACGTGAAGGCATGACTCGAGCACAGATAATGGAGAGCCAAGTCTTGGCCTCGGCAGTGAACTCAGAAGACTCGATCCTTGAGTGATTTCTTATCTAGTTTGACATCTTTCCACCGTGCAAATGGTCCACAAACCATTATGTTCCCAAGTCTTTATCTCTATTCTGGTACACCTAGTTGTCAGCATTGGGAAGATTGTAATATGCATTTATTAGTTCTGGATCAAAGCGGACTTGCTTGCCCCTGACATTAACAACAAAATCATTCTTGAAGTCAGTCTCCACATCATTTGCATAAAATTCTCTTATCACTTCATGATTGGCTTTTCTTTGTTCTTCCGCAAAGCAAATCCATCCACTCGATACTAATCTTCCATGGAACTTGAGCCATCAACCTTCAAGGTTGGTTAAGAGAATGCCTTTTTCCTTAATCATGCTTCTACACAGCTGTTTGTCGTAGCGATGGGAACATCTTAGTGATGAGAATATGTCCTGATCAAAGTACTCCTCTTTGGCGACTTGTTCGACAAAATGCTTGAACATTTTCATTTGATGCGAAAGCCATTTTCAAGCTCAAAGTACCTACAAAAGGAGTAAAATAGGTTAAACACCAGTATGGACACTTAAAGCATTATATTAGGATATATTTAGGCCAAAGAAAGTGATCAAACAACCTTAGGATCAGAATTGGCGAAGCTACTATTTTGCAGCCTGGGCTTCATTGAATCGCGATCGCGGAAGTGGGCACGCGATTGCGAAGAGCATTTTGGTATTCAACAGATCAAAAGCTACGTGATCGCAGAGGGGAATACATGATCGCGAGAGGCAATTTTGGTTCTCAGCACAATTAAACCTACGCAATCAAGGAATGGGTATCGCGATCGCGGGGGTCTTCTTCCTCGCCCAGTAACAACTCGTTTGGGCACTTCATCAAACAGTTCGTGTGCACTATTTTTCTTAGCAACTTCACTCCATTGACTCATGGATTTTTACCCTGAAATTTCACAGAGCATCACTTAAACTCTCAACCAATCTGTCACATCAAACAATCATGCAAAGCACACAATATTCTCATTTGAGAAAGAAAATAAAATGTAAGCCCTAAAACCTTGAAGATATGGCAGTCTTTCAACTATTTCACAACAAGACTTCGGAAAAAGTGAGAGTTATGAGAAAAATCTACATACCTTGAGAATGATCAGTGAATATCGTGATGGGATTGAAGCAAGATCAGAATTTGAGATGATTTTGGGGTTAGGGGAGTAGGAGAGTGCCATTACTGTGTTTTGGGATGAAGTGGGTTTCTTTTGTTTTTCTTTCTAGTATTTTAAAATTCATAAACTTACCTGTTAATGCAATCGCGAACTAATACCAGCGTTCACGTACAACAAACTGACCAAAAAGACGCAACCGGGTTTGTGTTTCTGTGATCGCATAAGGATAGAAAATTTTTGTTTTGTGCGAACGCTTGGTGTTTTATGCGATCGCGAAGTTCAACAATTTCCTGCATTTTTCTTCTGCTATTGGTTTGGACTGCCCGAACCATGCAACCTGCATAAAAGAACTCCAAAAAATATGAAACTTGGCAGAGTAGTAAAAAATAATATACAAAGTTATTCTAAAAAAAACGAAAATTTCAAAAACGACTAAAAATTTTGAAAACGATCGGTTGCCTCCCACCAAGCACCGTATTTAACGTCGTGGCATGACACGAATCGATTTTACCACTTTTATCGCCATTTGGATGATATAAATAGGGCACCTAACTTGGAATCAAGTTTGTGACCACGAACGACGGGGGCTGGTAAATAGATGATCAAGCCAAGCTTTAATTTCTTCATTTTGCATTTCTTGGCTTTCATGTGAGGAATGTCATTTTGCGTTCTTGAATATTCAAATTGCAAAATGTATTGCTCTTATTTTTCTTATTTTCACTTCCATATGGATTCGCATGACTCAATTCCCATATCGCTATGCAATTCCAAAGTTGAAAAATGCTTGGAATGCGACCTCAAGCCTTCAAATTGCAATTCTTCCCGGATTTTGACATTCTCCTTTTCCCCCGGACTAGTGTCAATCTCAACCACATCTTCAATTTTTTTAGTTGATTCTAATTCCATATTTTTCTTGGCATCACTAACAAGCACGAAGTCGGCTGGCGGATATTCAATTCTTGATTCCTCAAAATAAATTTTACTTTCTTTCTCGAAGTTGGACTATTCTTGACCTCTTTCCACACTCTCAAGTTGGTGGGCATAGTGAGCCTCAACCAATATTTTTATTTGATTTTCCAAAGTGCGGATATTATCATCGTTCTGAGTTAGTACTTGTTTCAAGTCATCGAGTGCCAAATTGTGCTTCTCCTCATTATCAAGAATGGCCTCCAACATGAGCATCATCCTCTCATTTTGAGCATTTGAGAGTTCTTCTTGGTTTTGATAAAGTGCCAAGGAAGGATTTTCAACTTCAACCTCTAAGGAAGGTTCTTGGCTATCATGCATTTTCAAGTCTTTTTGGACCTCTGAAGCTTCAAGCATTTCTCCCATTTGTGAGTTCAACCTTTCAAGTGCCAAATCATTTTGGAGACCATTCTCCAAAAGCTCTTCCAAGGCATTTTTCTCTTTATTTCCTCCTTCAAGTAGGCATCCTAACATGAGCTTGAACTCTCCATTTTAACCATGCTCAATTTCTTCCACTTCCATATCCCTATACTTGTTATCACAAAAAGTAGAATCATCATAGCGGGGGTTCGGGGAAGGGAAGTACAGATAAACACAATTATCCCAATGACCATTTCACTACCACACTTATCACAAATAGACTCATGAGTTTGAGATTATGCGCACAATCCGCCCCCGGGAGAATTTAAACAATTTTGCCACGAGTGTGGTCCTCCACAATAAGGACAAGGGTCATCAAAGTATGAACAATTACTATCCGACCAATTTTCATTATATGATGCCATTTTTCAAAAACTAATAAAATAAATAAGAAAATAAACAATAAAAATAAACAAAGATAAGAAAATAATTACACAAATATTCACAAGTTTGGACTGAAGCACGTATGCTTATTTCTCAAACAACCAAAATACGTCAAATTGTTCCCCGACAACGGTGCCAATTTTGATGACGTCCAAATCCAATACTAAAAATTAAATGGACACGGTCACATGCAATATATTTTACCCAACTATGAGTCGGGGTCGAATACCACAGAGAACACTATGTAGGAGATTAGGCGTATGAGAGAATTATCACTTATTATGCTAAGCCAAACACTTAGAAAGGTTTTGAGAAAATATTTATAACTAATTACGAAAATATAAACTAACCTAGAAAGCAAGTAAAATGATCAATAGATAAAAGCATGGATGCACTGGGAATTACATTCAAGTAACGATCAAATGTATTTTATGATTATACAAATATTAGTGAGTTTATGTTAATTAGCCTCGGGTAATAATTCTATATTAGCTTCTTCCGAAGACTAAAAAGACTTTCTAATTGAATTATCCCTAAAACAATTAAGAGATTAAGCATACCGAATATGGCTACAAGAGGTTCAATCCTATCCCTAGGTAGAATCTATAAAGTGAGGGTTAACGCCTTAAGTTCTTGTTAATTAATCTTTCCCAACCCCAAATTATCTTTCCCAAAATTAATTCGAAGTAAATGGACGAGTCCTAGGATTAGCTAATCCCTTTGAAAATATTAAAGAACAAGAATAATTAAAGAAATAATAACTCACTTCATAATAACTACAAATCATTCAATACACAAGCACAACAAGGTATTTAATCCACACTTTAAATACGAACATTCCCAAAACAAAGATTCAAGTGTTGGAAAAAATACTACACACTTAGATATACAATACAAAGCAAGGAAATGAAGAAATGAACATAAATGGGTAAGCAATTCTCAACCAAAAGCTTCAAATCTTCAAGTCCCAAGTGTGTGTACAAGAACCCTAGATCCAATACTTGTGTTCTCTAGTCAAGAGAATGAAAATAAGCCAAAAATGCCAAAGATGTGCAGAGACTGTCAAAGGCTGCCAAAGATATGTTTCCAATAAGCTAGATCGGGTATTTGTAACGTCCCGACCGGTCGTTTTGAGCATTTTCACTTCACTCAGTAGTTTAGGGGCACGAGTAGCTCCGTATAATATATTATTACTTATGTGAATTGTCGGTTTTGGTTTTTTAGGTTATTCAGAATTGATTTGGAAGAATGATTCTCAACTAGGAAGCTTTAAATTGGAAGAGTTGACCAAGTTTGATTTTTTAGTATTTGACCTCGGATCAGAGTTTTGATGATTCCGATATGTTCATATGGTGATTTAGGACAAGGGCGTATGCCCGGATTTGCATTTGGATGGTTCTAGAAAGTTTCGGCACAAATTGGCAAAAATTAGAAATTTGAAGGTTTGAAAAGTTCAAAAGTTTGACCGGGTGTGGACTTTTTGATATGGGATTCGGATTATGGGTCCGGAAATTTATAATAGCTTCGTTATGTCATTTGGGACTTGTGTGCACAATTTGGGTTCATTCCAGATTGATTTGCTATGTTTCGGCATAAGTTATTGAAGTTGAAAAGTTTAAAGTTTATATATTTCGATTTGAGGTGCGATTCGTCATTTTGATGTTGTTAGGTATGATTTGAGGCCTCGAGTAGGTCCGTATTATGTTATGAGACTTGTTGGTATGTTCGGACGGTGTCCCGTGGGGCTCGGGCGTGTTTCAGATTGATTTTAGATCATTTTTCTCTATGTTGTTACTGCTGATTGCTGTTAGTTCTGTTGTGACAGCACCTGCGGCTGGTTTGTCCTTGTGCGATGGTCGCAGAAGCTACAATGCAGTCATAGAAGTCGGATGCGAGCTGGATGAGGAGGCCCACAGGAGCGGAGAAAAGGTCACAAGTGCGGATGCGCAGGTGCGTCGAGTGGAAGCGCAGATGCGAGGGTCTTCGCTGATGCAGAGTTTAATACCGCAGGTGCGGGGGTTGCTGGACAAGGCTATTTTTTGCAGAAGCGAAGTTTTTCCGTAAAAGCGAAGGCCGCAGATGTGACATTTTAACCACATATGCGAAAGTGCTGGGCAGAATGATAAATACAAGGGTTCGCGATTTTGGCTTCATTTTAACATTTCCAAGCTCGAATTGAGGCGACTTTTGGAGCAATTTTCATCACAAGGATTGGGGTAAGTGTTCTACACTTGGTTTTGATCTTATTCCATGAATCTATCTTCATTTTTGGCTATTGGTTGATGCATTTTAAAGAGAAGTTGGGGGTTATAGCCTAAAGTTTTATAATGTGAATTTTTGAGATTTGAACATCGAATTGGAGTCAGATTTGAGTGAAACTAGTATAGTTGAACTCGTAATTGAATGGGGTGTCAGATTTTGTAAGTTTTGTCAGGTTCCGAGGCGTGGGCCTAGGTGTGACTTTTGCCCGATTTTGGATTTTCATTAAGGATTCGATCTTTATCCTTTGGAATATTTTCCTTGGGCTTTATTTGGTGTATTTGAGTTGCTTTTTGCTAGTTCTGAGCCGTTCGGAGGTCGGTACTAGCGAGATGGCATTTTCGGAGCATCGCTTGGCTTGCTCGATATTGAAATTGGTTGTTCGAGGTAAGTAACACTTCTAAACTTAGTGCTGAGGGTATGAAAGCCCGAAATATGTGTTATCTGATTGGTATTGAGGTGACACACATGCTAGGTGACGGGCGTGTGGGCGTGCACCGTGTGAATTGGGACTCCATCATTTCCATGGCACTGTACAGTGGTCCTATTTTGTTGATATCCGTGTTTTCACCATGTAATAACGTAATTGAGCTATCAATCATGCTAGATATCGTGTTTAGGCTTTATGCCGTTACTATTAGGACCCATAGTGGTCGTTTCTTGCTGTCATTTCACTGATTTCATTGATATTTTGTACTTTGTAATATTCATGCATTCATATCATATCTCAGTTTCAGTTGTTATTTATTGATACATCACATCATTGTTGTCGGGCTAATTTCATGATATTATGAGCCCGTGAGTGAGACTAGAGAGATTGATGACTGAGTGAGGCCGAGAGCCTGATTATGAGTGACAGTTATGGGATCGGGCTGCACGCCACAGCGGTTATACTGATGTTATGATAACGCTTGGGCTATAGGAGCCCCTCGGGAGTTTGCACACACCCCAGTGAGCGCGGTTGATTATATTGAGGGATGGATCTTCCCTAGACATGAATCTTGTCTGAAGCATTTATATACATAGGGATAAATCTTCCCCACGGGCTGGATTTGCCCCTACTCAGTACTGAGTAACTGTTGGTCAGTTGATGTATATATTCCGGGATGGATCTTTCCTGGGCCGGATTGGCCATATACAGTACTGAGTGATTGGGCATGATGAGTGGAAAGTATGAGGCAGTGAGATTGAGTATTCTGTGAGTATGAGTACATGACATTGACATGCACACATGACATACAAGCATAGAGATGCACTTTCTTCATGCTGTATGGTATCACGTCATTCATGACTTTTCACACATATTGATATGTGGGCATAGAGAGGCATTTCACACTTGCTATCTGGAAAGACAATGAAACATCTTATTTATTGTGGAAAGGATTTTGGAAAGAATTATAGTTTTCAAACTATCTCATATTTTTCGACGTTTCGGTAAAGGATTTGGGTTTTCATTGATATATTTGAAAAGCGAAACTATGTTTTCGGAATTATGAATAAGCTGAATATTTTAAATTTCGAGTTACTTCTTTTATTACTTGCCTTGCACTGCTATGAACTGCTGTTGGTTATTGGTGTTAGACCCGACCTATGTTCCATCTCATCATTACTTTCAACCTAAGGTTAGGTTTGTTACTTATTGAGTACATGGGGTCGGTTGTACTTATACTACACTTCTGCACCTTGTGTGCAGATGCTGGCTGGTGACGTTGCTGTGATCGATGAGAGCTGGAAATAAAGATGTACCTACATTCCGGTTGTAGCTACCTCTTATTCATAGTAGCCTTAGATCTATAAAACTCTATTTTTGTACTTTTCAAATAGATGATGTATTTACTTCATTTTAGCTTTATAAACTATATTCTTAGAAGCTCATGATTTGTACTTCCAGTCCTTGGGAAATGTATAAGATTCAAATATTTCCTTTTGTTTAATTGTCTTATTAATATTATTGGAATTGGATAGTTATTAGTTGGATTACCTAGCAGGTTGGGTTAGGTGCCATCATGACTAGTGGGTTTGGGGTCATGGCAGATTAGTATCAGAGCTCCAGGTTCATAGGCTCTACAAGTGATGAGCAAGTGTCTAGTAGAGTCTTGCAGATCGGTATGATGACGTTCATACCTATCTTCGAGAGGCTACAGGACATTTAGGATATACTTCCCATCTTTCTTTCCTTATCGTGCGGGATTGATTCAGCTTGAAGCGTAACTCTTTGAATTCCTTCCACGCATTCGTATGCGCACATGAGTGCTCAATATTAGCTGTGCATCGACGGCTTGTGATTCCATGGTTGAGGTACGACATGTGATTTTGGCGTGCTGATGATGGGCCAGTCTGGAGGACTTGAGGCTGAGTTTTTACTGTAGCTTGAGCACAGAGATTGTGATTGTGTGAGCACGTGCTTTTGGGACTGATATGTCCGGTGGTGTCCCTATTAGTGGAATTCATGATTGGATGACTATGTGGTGAGTATGATGTGACTGCGAGATGTGTTCAGATTGTTCGAATATGACGAGAAGAGTTTACTTGAGATGTAGGAAGAACTATTGGGTGTTTGGTTTCTGTCTTGATGCGATGTATGGTTCCGAGTTATGAGTGTATTGAAGGATCTTTCCTCGTTTTTAATGCTGGAACGAATTAGGTTCTCGTGTCTTATGGTTGAGATCATACTCAGGAAGATTAAGCGATTGCATAGTAATTGTGGTTGTGAAAGGGTATGAAGTGATGTCAGATTGAGGCTAAGTAGGTGGGTTACCTCCTGCGGGGTGTCCGGAGGTTGTGTGATCCCTATGTTGTTTTGTAGAGAGTTCCCTTTTGCTAGTAAATTATATGTGTTGCAATTTGAGTTTGGACCACTTTTGGGAGTTGGCTTGGCTGTTACTAGGGTGGATGCGAGATTTGCAGATAATTTGAGGTACTATGTGGGTTGTGTTTGTGAGCTTATGAATGATTCAGTTGAATTTCACTACGGTATTGTGGAAGTAATAGAGTATGGGCATTTTGAGTTATTATGTGTTTTGATCTATGGCTTTGAGCCAAGTGGGGGAGAGTCTGCTATCGACGAGTTGATTGCACAGTTATGTGTTGTATTGGTTTTGGTTCGAGGTATACTTGTGAATCTGTTATGACGCGCATAGGTTGAGATTGAGAATGATTCGAGTAAAGGAATTTCTAGATACAGGTTATATTACACTCTATGAGTATATGGGAATCATAAAATAATTGAGTGGTTATTCGTGAAGGATGTAGTGTGCATGGAGTAGGAATTTGCTCGGTTTCTTAGGAGTGTGGGTTACTTCCTTAAGTGTTGGTGTGCTAATGGGGCACAAGTCGTTCGGTCCATCTGGTCAGTTTAATTGAGGTTTGAGTGGACTGGAAGGCTCTCGAGAGGGTTCTAATGAGTTCAAGATTTATATGTAGCAATGGAGAATTTTTGAGGATTTGTATATGGCTAGAAACCAAGATTTACATTGGATGGTGTCAAGACTGGCGATATTTCTACATCTTTATGGATTCTACATTTCAGCATCAGGAAAAGGAAAGTAAGTGGCTTTAGATTCACGGAAGGTCCCTTCAGAGTGGGTATCTCAATTGTGGTACTTTTGGGCTGCTTAAGNGATGTGACTGCGAGATGTGTTCAGATTGTTCGAATATGACGAGAAGAGTTTACTTGAGATATAGGAAGAACTATTGGGTGTTTGGTTTCTGTCTTGATGCGATGTATGGTTCCGAGTTATGAGTGTATTGAAGGATCTTTCCTCGTTTTTAATGCTGGAACGAATTAGGTTCTCGTGTCTTATCGTTGAGATCATACTCAGGAAGATTAAGCGATTGCATAGTAATTGTGGTTGTGAAAGGGTATGA
>AWOL01S0077562.1:0-13855 GCA_000715115.1 Nicotiana otophora | reverse complement strand
CGTATATCAATTTTGCGGTCGCAAAGGGGACCACAGAATTTCCTCTTGGAACTCCACATATCGCTCCTGCGATGCAATCTGCGACCCGCAAAGTAATTCAGTGGTCGCGTAATGCCCACAAATGTTTCTTAAGTTTCTGCTTCACTCTATGGCCATTCTGCGGCCCGCAGAGTTATTCTGCGGCCGCATAGTGGGCCGCATAAATGTCTTTTTTTGCCAACATTTTTCTTTAACTCCTTAGCGCATTGTTCAACCCAAAATGTCTGTACCACGGCAAGCAACCTCACTGTGAAGAATTTCTACCATCTCCAGACATATTAGCCTACCTCACCACCACAGAACTTCGGGTTTTAGGTGAAATTCTATGGGTCCTTACAGTTATATACATATCAAACCCCTATTTTCCAAAGGCCCTTATTTTTGATAAACTATTACTATGTTGAAGGTGAAAGAAGTGAGTGAGATATAAAAAATGGCCATGGTTGTTGTAACTAGTGTACTTAATTTGAATTCGTGGTTTCAATCATAGATCACCATGCTCTCCTTTATAGATAGTTTCAATGTGATTTGAGTTCTTACATACTTATGAGTTGAAATTGTGTATTGCCTTTTGGGAAGAAGTATGTAAGGCCCCATAAAATATTTTCTAAAAACCCGGTTTCCGTGATGCCAAAGTAGGCGTAGAGGTTAATAATAGTAGAAGGGAGTTGGATTGAACAGTGCGCTGGGAGTTGGAGTGAAATGTTGGGAAGAAGTACGCATTTCTGCGGCCGCAGAACCACTCCGCGGACTGCAGATTGGTCGCAAAGTGGGGTAGTTTTTTGGGGCATTTCTTTGATGTCAATTTCGCGGCCATTATGCGACCGCATAACCATTTTGCGGGCCACACTCCGGTCGCATAATCATCCTTAGATTGTTTGGAGGGAGGTTCTGCGGTGCACTATGCGACCGCAGAACAGGTCTGTGGGCCGCATAGTGACCACAGACCAGGTTAGTTTCCTTCCAGTACTGGCACCCAATTTTGTGGTCATTTCGCGGACCACATAACCATATGCGACCGCAAAACTTATTTTGGAGCTTCATTTTTGGGGTTTTTAAACCCAACCCTATTCCATTAATACACATCCCATAGACCACTTTGAGCTTATTTTCTGATAATTTTAGAGTGAGAGAGAGGGTCCTAGAGGGAGAAGTGATCTTCATCAAATTTCTCCTCAATTCTCACTTAAAACCTTGAAGATTATCAAGAGAGGCACCTAGGTCTTCTTCCTAAGAGGTAAGATTCTATCACCCAAACTCTTAATTTCAAAATGTGACTAGAAAGGGCCATTAGTAAGGTAATTCATGGGGATGGGAGTGATTACCTTGCATGCATGTATCCTTGAAGTATGAGGGAAGATTATGAGCTAAAAATGATAGAGAATGGGTTGGGAAATGATGGAATCTTCGACAAAAAGGGCCTTAAAACATTGATGCACGCCTAGTGTTTGATAATATGCTCAAATGAGCTAAAACCATCTTCATCTTCCTAATTTTGGTTCAATTTTGTTATATTGCTAAACTAGATTGAAGTTGCTAATATTCCGGAACATCTTAGAGTTTTAAGAAGATCAATTGAGGTATGTTGGCTAAACCCCCTTTTTCTTAGAATCGAATCCCACGGTGTTTATGAAATTGGTGTAAGTCCCAAATTGATCATTATAGAATTGGCTTTTCCTAATGTGGTTGTGTTGAAGGATGTATGTTCAATATTTATTCTAAATGCTTCATCATGTCATCTTGTCATTTGAGGATGTGTTCAAAATGTTGAATATGTGCTAGAAATGTTAAGACTTTATGTGAAGATCGAAATAAAGGTTGTTATGCCAAATTGTATGAAAAGCCTCTATGTGCCTAAGATGCCCATATTGCTCATATGTGAATTTAATGTCTTGAATGGGAAGCCTTATTATTGTTAATATTGATAATGATATTTGGATGTGGAAAAAGGGAACTGGAATTATGAAATACGGCCAAGTGCCAAGAATGACTTTATAATTGTGGCCATTAGTGACAATGAATTGAAAAGATGTGAAAGAAGTATGATGTGAGATGATTGACTGAAAAAGGTAACGTCTTGGGTGAGATGGCCTAGCCAATCGGGCCGTGATCGGACGTCATGCCACACACATGGTGGTACTGTATTGGACATTATGATGAAATTGTGGTTATGGTTGATGTCTCAAATGAGACAACCTAGCCGATCGGGTCGTGATCGAACTCCCTGTAAGAACACGGTGGCATTGTGAATTATGGTACATCGACTCTAAATATCAACCAACCTAATAATATGGAAATTGACTTGAAAACGTATATGATCCTTAACTTGTTGTTCTAATATTATTTGGAGCCCTTATTGAATTGTTGACTGTTCTTCTTGTATTATTATTCATTCTATTGAGATGGTGTTTAGCTATACATACTAGTGCCATTCAACTGTACTAACGTCCCTTTTGCCGGGGGTGCTGCATCTTTAAATAGATGCAGGTGGTTACATAGCAGAAAGTGTTGATCATAGATAGTGTTGCATCCTATTTTCATCGGACTCGGTGAGCCCCATTTCATTCCGGGGTCATGTATTTTACCTTTTGTTTATATTGTGGTCACTTTTTGAGGTATAGCCGAGGCTTTGTTACCGGCATCATCTTTACTCTCTTTTATATCTTTAGAGGCTCCGTAGACACTATGTGGGTTGTATATGGGTGTTGGGAATGTTAAACAAGTTATGTTGTGTTTGATCACTTGTTCCACTCGAGCTATAAGAAATGTGTATTTTGAGACTTAAAGGTGCAATGACTAATGAACCGGTTTAGGATTGTATGAATGCGCTTCCTACTGTATAATTAATGAAAACACGTCTTTTCTTGATCATGGGTGAATTGGATAGAAAGTATCTAATAGGCTTGCTCGGCCGGGTTCACTCGGCTGAGCGCCGGTCGCGCTTATCGAGGTTGGGGTGTGACAAAGTATTTCAAAAAGATACGGTGCATTACTCGTTTATGATTTTTTTGACTTGTGTTGCGATTACAAGTCATTGTGCTCCATACTTTTGAAAGGGGATCTATTGTGTTTAAAGTCTTCACTACTGATGACCTTAAAGTTATGATTTCCAAAATATTGTATCTATTGATGTTTGTGATGATAATCATGGAAAGTCAAGAAATAAAAAATGTGGAATATGAAATACGGCCAACGTGCCATGAATGAAGAATAATATGTGTGGCCAAGAGAGCCAATGAAATAATGATGTTGTGAGTGGCTAAATGTTACGACCCAATTTCTATTTTAGGTCGTGATGGCGCCCAACACCAATGTCAGGCAATCCAACACTAATCATCTAGTGAGTCCCATTTATTTTACCAAAACCTTCCTAACATTTACGTAACTTAAATTGATAAGCATTCGATAATAAAAAGTGATTAAGGCAAGTTAAATTGTAATGACCAAAATAAGTCAAATTTAAATAATTACATCCCAAAAGAATAGTCTACCAATGTGTGTGCCAGGAACTAGTATCACAAGTATGTGGACATCTAGTAGAATGTACAAAGAATATATCTACCCTACTGTCTGAAATAGAATAGACAGTCAAAGCAAAAGAAAGACTCCAACACGCTGTTGAACGACATCAGAAAGGAGCAGCTCACCGTGGAATCTCTGGCCAAATATCAAAAACGCGCTCTGGACGGGTAGCTAGATGCACCTGCCTTAGACCCAGTACAATTAAGTACAGAAGCATAGTATAAGTACATAAACAATATGTACCTAGTAAGTATCCCGCCTAACCTGGAAGAAGTAATGATGAGGGGTCGACTTGACACTTACTAGGGCCAAACATTATATTTAAGTATGACGCTAAGCATGAATATCAAGATTTAATAGAAAATAATGACCATAAATGAAAGTCTTTCCATAAATATATGTATTTCAATTGCTATCATTTCAGTTGACAATTTATATTCAAGGCATTTAAATAGATTAAAACCACGAAAAAGTGACATGCAAATAGCATGCGCATATAATGCCGAGGACATACGGCCCGATCCAACAAAATAATAAAATGTGCACTGCCGAAGGGTCGAACGACGCGTACCATAGATGCATCTATTAACTTCCCGAGGCGAATGGCCCACTCCCATGAGAGTAGTGGAAAGAATCACCCCTCTCACGGAATATAATTTGCGAAGTGGTTACATATAAACATAACATATTTTTCCTCAATCCTTTTGAAATAATATATTACTTGAGATCTTCAAATTCTTAAGATCTTGAAATAAATTTTCATTCAATACAAGTAGTGCTTATAATCAATTAACAATGTTCACGAAGCATGGTGCAAGCTTAAACTACCTGGACATAACAAGAATTGTCACTACGTATGGACTCTCGTAACCTCGTGCGTACATAGTCCTCCACAAATATTCACATATCATATAAATTCACCTATGGGGAAATTTCCCTCTTACAAGGTTAGAAAGGAGACTTATCTCGTATCAAGCCTACTTCCCGATTCAAGAATGCGCTCAAACCTCCAAATTTGTCGCCCAACAACTCGAAACTAGCCAAACATTACATAAACTAATCAATCTATGTTCATTCATAATTCCACCATTAAGTGATTACCCAAACTAATTTGTATGATTCCTAAAATTCAACCCGGGCCCACATGCTCGGATGTCTGAAATTCTTAAGGAAAGTTGTTACCCATAACCTTAGGATCAATAATATATGATTTTTATTAGATTCCATAACTAATTTTGTGGTCAAATCTTATTGTTTATCAAAACCCTAGGTTTTACTCTAAACCCATAATTTTCAGTAATTTACATGTTGTAATCTACCCATAAACTATGTATTAAGCTCACATTATGTAGGAATTACTTACCTTACAAAGCTAGGTGGAAATCTCCCCTTTTGAAGCTCCCAAATCGTCCAAGTGTTGAGTGAAGTGAGTTAAAAATGACAAACTCCCGTATTAAATGAAGGCCACTGCCTTCAGCAATTTTTGCATCTGCGGCGCATGGAATGCACATGCGGTCTTGCTTTTGCGGACCATCGTCCGCACTGGAGGATAGGGAAGGACTGTTTAGGGTCGCACCTGCGGATAGGTGAGCGCACCTGCGGTTCCGCTTCTGCGGAAAAGGGACCTCATCTGTGGAACCTGTGCTCCGCTTCTTGGGCCGCATCTGCACAGCTTCGCCCGCACCTGCGAGCTCGCACCTGCGGCTGCCCAACCGCATGTACGATCGCACCAGAACTGGTGCACCAACAGCTCATTGTTGAGCTTGGACTAGACTCGCGCAATGTCTGAATGGCATCCGGGGCCCCCGAGGCCCCGTCCAAACATACCAACAAGTTCTAAATCATAAAACGGACTTGCTCGAACCTTCAGAATGCTCGAAAAAACATTAAAACCAAGAATCATACCCTAAAACCAATTGAATCAAACTTATGAACTTTAAGTTCTTAAATATACTTCTAACATGACGAAACGTACTTATACTACTCGAAATCATACCAAATTTAGCGTGAAAGTCTTAAATGATATTATGGAACTATTCCAGGTCTCGGAATTCCGTTTGGACCTCGATATCACCAAAACACGTCCCAAACCACATTTATAGAACTTCTAAAACTTCAAGAATCATATTTTCACTATTTGGCATCGAAACGCTCCCGGGTCATCCGAAACCCATTCCAAACATACGCCCAAGTCCGAAATCGTCATACAAACCTATTAGAACCGTCAAATACCGATTCTGAGGTCGTTTACTCAAAATGTTGACCAAAGTCAAACATGGCCTTTTAAGCCATCCATAAGGAACCAAGTGTTCCGATTCCAAATCCCGAACCAACCATCCCCACAAGTCATAAATCAATAAAAGCAAGTACGGGAAGTCTTATTTAGGGGCACGGGGTTCTAGAAAGCAAAATGAACGGTTAGGCCGTTACATTCTCTACCTCTTAAACAAACATTCGTCCCCGAACGGGTCTAGAATCATACCTAGATTGCTGAACAAGTGTGGATATCTGCTCCACATGTCCTCCTCGGGCACCCAAGTCGCCTCCTCGACTGGTTGGACCCTCCACTGGACCTTCACGGCGGAAAACCTCTTAGACCTCAACTAGCGATCCTACCTATCAATAGTAGCAACTGGTTCCTCCTCGTACCCCAACCTCTCGTCTAGCTGAATGGTACTGAAGTCTAACACATGAGACAAGTCGGCGTGATACCTCCGGAGCATAGATACGTGAAAAACTGGATGAACACCTGATAAGTTGGGAGGTAGAGCAAGCTCATAAGCAACCTTCCCAACTCGCCTCAACACCTCAAATGGACCTATAAACCTTGGGCTTAACTTTCCCTTCTTCTCGAACCTCATAATGCCGTTCATCGGTGAGACTTTCAAGAGAACCTTCTCGCCGACCATAAATGATACATCACGCACCTTCTGATCCGCGTAACTCTTCTGTCTAGACTGAGCCGTGTGAAGCCTCTCCTGAATCAACTTTACCTTTTCCAAGGCATCCTTTACCAAATCAGTACTGTATAGCTTAGCCTCGCCAGGCTCAAACCACCCGATGGGAGTTCGACATCACCGACCATATAAAGCCTCAAATGGAGCCATCTCAATGCTGGACTGATAGCTGTTGTTGTAAGCAAACTCGACCAAGGGCAAGAACTGATCCCGCTGCCCTCCAAAGTCAATCACACATGCCCTGAGCATGTCCTCCAATATCTGAACTATACGCTCCGACTGCCCATCGGTCTGTGGGTGGAATGCTGTGCTGAGCTCCACACGGGTTCCCAACTCACTCTGTACAGCTCTCCAGAAATGCGAAGTGAACTAAGGACCTCTATCTGATATGATGGACACAGGCATACCGTGCAACCGAACTATCTCCCGAATGTAGATCTGGGCCAACCTCTCTGAAATGTAAGTAGTGGCTACTGGAATGAAGTGTTCCAACTTGGTCAACCTGTCAACAATAACCCATACTGCATCAAATTTCCACAAGGTCCGTGGCAACCTAACTATGAAGTCCATAGTGATGCGCTCCCATTTTCACTCAGGTATAGTCATCTGTTGGAGTAGGCCTCCTGGCCTCTGGTGCTCATACTTAACCTGCTGACAATTTATGCATCTAGCTACATACTCAACTATGTCTTTCTTCATTCGTCACCACCAATAATGCTACCTCAGGTCACGATACATCTTCGTAGCCCCTGGATGAATAGAATACCGTGAATTATGTGCCTCCTCTAGAATCCTCTCCCTCAGGCCATCAATATTAGGAACACATAGGCGACCCTGAAGTCACATAACACCATCCTCATCAATAGAAACCTCCTTGGCACCACCCTGTAGTACCGTCTCCCTGAGAACTGCTAAATGTGGATCATCTAACTGCCGAGCCTTGATCTATCCCAATAATGAAGACTGAGCAACAACGCATGCAAGGACTCCGCTGGGCTTTAAAATGTCCAGCCTCTCAAGGTTGTTAGCCAAGGACTGAATGTCCAAATCTAGTAGCCTCTCTTCCGCTGAAATGAATGCCAAGATACCCATGCTCTATGCCTTCCTGCTTAAGGCATCTGCAACCACATTTGCCTTGCCCGGATGATAAAGAATAGTGATATTATAGTCCTTTAGTAACTCAAGCCATCTACACTGCCTCAAATTATGGTCCCTCTGCTTGAACAAGTGCTGTAAACTGCGGTGGTTTGTATAAACCTAACAAGACACTCCATACAGGTAATGCCTCCAAATCTTAAGGGCATGAATAATCGCTGCGAACTCCAAATCATGTACGGGGTAGTTCTTCACATGAACCTTCAGCTAGCGTGAAGCATATGCAATAACTCGTCCCTCTTGCATCAATACACATCCCAATCCAACGCGTGAAGCATCGCAATAAACTGTATACATCCCCAAACCGGAAGGCAACTCTAGAACTGGTGCTATGGTCAAAGTTGTCTTGAGCTTCTGGAATCTTGCCTCACACTCGTTGGTCCATCAGAACGGGGCACCCTTCTGGGTCAATCTAGTCAGAGGGGCTGCAATGGATGAAAAGCCCTTCACAAACCGGTGATAATAACTTGCCAATCCCAAGAAACTCCTGATCTCGGTCGCTGAAGTAGGACGAGGACAACTCTAAACTACCTCAATCTTCTTGGGATCCACCTTGATACCCTCTCCGGATACCACATGCCCCAAGAATGCCACAGAAGCTAACAACAAATCACACTTGGAGAACTTAGCATACAACTTTTGTTCCCGCAAAGTTTGGAGCACTACTCTCAAATGTTGCTCGTGCTCCCCCAGGCTATGTGAGTAGGTCAAGATGTCATCAATGAAGACAATGGCAAAGGAGTCAATATAAGGCCTGAACACCCTGTTCATCAAATCCATAATTGCCGCTGGGGTATTAGTCAAGCAAAAGGATAACACGAGGAACTCATAATGGCCATATCTAGTACGAAAGGCAGTTTTTGGAACATTCGAGTCCCGAATATTCAGCTGATGGTACCCCGATCTCAAATCAATCTTGGAAAATACCCTACCACCCTGCAACTTGTTAAACAAATCATCGATACGCGGTAACAGGAACTTGTTGTTGATGGTAACTTTGTTCAACTAGCATTAGTCAATACACATCCGCATAGTCCCATCATTCTTCTTCACAAATAACACTGGAGCACCCCAAGGTGATACACTCGGTCTGATAAACCCCTTAGCTAGTAACTCCTCAAGCTGTTCTTTCAATTCTTTCAATTCCTTCGGGGCCATACGGTACAATGGAATAGATATAGCTCAGGTGCCTGGAGTTAAGTCAATGCACAAATCAATATCACGATCTGGTGGCCTGCCTGGAAGGTCAAAAGGAAACACATCGGCGAACTCCCGGACTACTGGTACTGAATCAATCGTCGGAGACTCTGTGGTGGTGTCCCGTACACAAGCTAGATACCAAACAACCCTTCTCGACCATACGCCGAGCCTTCAGAAAATAAATAACCCGACTAGCTGCAGGAACCTCTCCACTCCAATCTCGGCAACTTGGGCATGGCTAAAGTAACAGTCTTGGCATGGCAATCTAGAATGGCGTGATAAGGAGATAACCACTCCATGCCCAAGATGACCTCAAAGTCAGTCATATCAAGTAACAAGAGGTCCTCTCTGGTCTCGAACCCACAAAATGTGACCACACAGGGCTGATAGATCTGATCCACAACCACAGAATCACCCACGAGAGTGGACACATAAACAAGAGTACCCAAGGACTCACGAGGAATATCCAGGAAATGAGCAAACAGATATGATACATATGAATAGGTAGACCTTGGATCAAATAATACGGAAGCATCCCTACCGCAGACGGAAATAACACGTGTGCTGACGGAATCTGAGGCTAATGCAGCTGGTCTGGCTGGAAAAGCATAGAATCTGGCTGGAGCGCCGGTTGGCTGGCCTCCACCTGACTGAACAGTAGCTGGCTGAACTCCCCCTGCCTGGCCTCTACCTCTAGGGCGACCCCTACCAACCTATCCTCCACCTATGGGTGGTCGGACAGCCGGTGCTGAAACTATAGGCTGATGATACTGCTGCACTACCTTGCCCCGAAGCCTGGGGCAAAACCTTTTCATGTGACCCGGATCTCCACACTCATAACAACCTCTCGGTGCCATAGACTACTGCCCTGAAGACTGGCCCTGATGATTGGAATACCAACTAGAGGAACCCTGAATGGCTGGAGGATAATATGAACTCTCTGGTATGGCACTGAAATAAGCACTGAAAGAGCCCTGATGACCTGAATACCCGCCGGAGAAACCTTGAATGGATGGTGGGTGATAAGAACTCTCCGGCATCACACTGAAATAAGGCCTCACTGGAGCACCTCGAGGAGGTGGTGGTGCTGAATATGTGGGCCTGCTGGGCTGGCCCCTCCCAAACTGACCTCTGCTCCTAGCCGGGGCACCTCTAAACTCCCCAGAAAACCGGGCCCTCTTGTCCTGCTACCACTGCTCTCTACTCCTCAGACGGTAGCCCTCAATCCTATGAGCAATCTCCACTACCAGCTGATAAGGAGTCCCCATCTCAACCTCTTGGGCCATGTTGGCCCTAATACCAGAGTGCAGTCCTGCAACAAACCTCCACACTCTCTGTACATTAGTAAAAAGTATCATAAGCGCATGACGAGACAACTCAGAAAACCTCACCTCGTAGTCGGTCACTGACAGATGACCCTGCTCAAGCTGTTCAAACTGGTACCGCAGCTCTTCCCTCTTGAAGGGTGGGATATACCTGTCAAGAATAGCTGAGTGAACTGCTCCCACGTAATGGGAGGAGAATCCGCTTGTATGCCAAGAACATAAGACTGCCACCATCTACAGGCCCTGCCCTCTAGCTGGAAAGTAGTGAAGTCGACCCCATGAGACTCCAGTATCCTCATGTTGTGCAGTCTGTCCCTGCACCTATCAATGAAATCCTGAGCATCCTCATGACGCTCACCCCCGAAGACAGGAGGGTGTAGTCTAGTCCATCTATCTAATAACTTCTGTGGATCGCCGTCGGCAGCTGGTCTGGGCTCAGGTGCTACTGCTGCAACTGGCTGGGGCCCACCCGCGGGTAGTGTACTTGGAGTCTGATATACCGCAGCTATATGTCCTGGGACCTGGGTAGTAGGGGTCTGTGCTCTCCCTCCTACCTGAGATGTGGGCGAGTCCGCTGGAAATAAACTAGCCTGAGTCATGGTATCCATGAACCGCATCATACGACCCACGATATCCTGAAAGCCCGGCGCTGTCATAAATTCCACAGGGGCGGGCTCTGCTGCGGGCATCTCGGCCTGCTTCTCAACAATAGGATCCTCTGCTGGATCCACTGGTGGTGAAACTGGGGTAGCTCTAGGATGCCCTCGTCCCCTACCTCGAGCTGGTGCCCTCCCCCGGCCTCTGCCTCAACCTCTAGCAACAAGGGAAGAAGCTCCCCCAGGGTCTGGAATGCTAGCCGTACGCGTCCTCACCATCTGTGAGAGAATAAAAGAATGAAATTCAGTACACCATCAACTGCATGATAGGAAATGAATAAAGAGTAGTTTCCTAACACCCAATAGCCTCCCGAAGATAAGTACGGACGTCTCCATACCTATCCGCAAGACTCTATTAGGTTTGCCCATTACTTGTGAGACCTACATGAACCTAGAGCTCTGATACCATGTTGTCACGACCCAATTTCTATTTTACGTCGCGATGGCACCCAACACCTATGTTAGGCAAGCCAACACTAATCATCTAGTGAGTCCCATCTATTTTACCAAAACCTTCCCAACATTTACGTAACTTAAATTGATAAGCATTTGATAATAATAAGTGATTAAGGCAAGTTAGATTGTAATGACCAAAAGACGTCAAATTTAAATAATTACATCCCAAAAGAATAGTCTACCAATGTTTGTGCCAGTAACTAGTGTCACAAGTAAGTGGGCATCTAGTAGAATGTACAAAGAATATATCTACCCTACTGCCTGAAATAGAATAGACCATCAAAGCAAAAGAAAGACTCCAACACGCTGCTGAACGACATCAGAAAGGAGCAAATCACCGTGGATTCTCTGGCCAAATATCAAGAACGCGCTTCGGACGGGTAGCTAGATGCACCAACCTCAGACCCTGTACGATTAAGTACATGAGCGTAGTATGAGTACATAAATAATATGTACTCAGTAAGTATCCCGCCTAACCTTGAAGAAGTAGTGACGAGGGATCGACTTGACACTTACTAGGGCCAAACATTATATTTAAGTATGAGGCTAAGAATGAATATCAAGATTTAATAGCAAATAATGAAAATAAATGACAAGTCTTTCCGTAAATACATATATTTCAATTGTTATCATTTCAGTTAACATTTTATATTCAACGCATTTAAACAGTTTAAAACCACGGAAAAGTGCAAAGCAAATAACATGCGCATATAATGCCAACAAAATAATAAAATGTGCACTGCCGAAGGGTCGAACGGAACGTACCATAGATGCATCTATTAACTTGCCGAGGCGAATGGCTCGCTCCCATGAGAGTAGTGGAAAGAATCACCCCTCTCACAGAATATAATTTGCGAAGCGGTTACATATAAACATAACATATGTTTCCTCAATCCTTTTGAAATAATATATTACTTGAGACCTTCAAATTCTTAAGATCTTGAAATGAATTTTCATTCAATACAAATAGTGCTTATAATCAATTAACAGTGTTCACGAAGCATGGCGCAAGCCTAAACTACCCGGACATAACAAGAATAGTCACTACGTACGGACTCTCGTCACCTCGTGCGTACATAGTCCCCCACAAATATTCACATATTATATAAATTCACCTATGGGGAAATTTCCCTCTTACAAGGTTAGAAAGGAGACTTACCTCGTATCAAGCCTACTTCCCGATTCAAGAATGCGCTCAAACCTCCAAATTTGTCGCCCAACAACTCGAAACTAGCCAAACATTACATAAACTAATCAATCTATGTTCATTCATAATTCCACCATTTAAGTGATTACCCAAACTAATTTGTACAATTCCTAAAATGCACCCCCGGGCCCACATGCTCGGATTTCTGAAATTCTTAAGGAAAGTTGTTACCCATAAACTTAGGATCAATAATATATGATTTTTACTAGATTCGATAACTAATTTCGTGGTTAAATCTTATTTTTTTTATCAAACTCTAGGTTTTACTCTAAACCCATAATTTTCACTAATTTACATGTTCTAATCTACCCATAAACTATGTATTAAACTCACATTATGTAGGAATTACATACCACACAAAGTTAGGTGGAAATCTCCCCTTTTGAAGCTCCCAAATCGTCCAAGTGTTGAGTGAAGTGAGTCAAAAATGACAAACTCCCGTATTAAATGAAGGCCACTGTCTTCAGCGATTTTCACATCTACGGTGCATGGACCGCACCTGCGGTCTCGCTTCTGCAGACCATCGTCCGCATCGGCGGATAGGGGAGGACTGGCTAAGGTCGCACGTGCGGACAAGTGAGCGCACCTGCGGTTCCACTTCTATAGAAAAGGGACCGTATTTGCAGAACTTGGGATCCGCTTCTTAGGCCGCGTCTACGCAGCTTTTCCCACACCGCACCTGCGGCTGCTAAACCGCAGGTGCGGTCGCACCAGAACTGGTGCACCAGCAGCTCATGTTTGAGCTTGGACTCGACTCGCGCGACGTTCGAATGGCATCTGGGGTCCCCGAGACCACGTCCAAACATACCAACAAGTTCTAAATAATAAAATAGACTCACTTGAACCTTCGGAATGCTCAAAACAACATTAAAACCAAGAATCACACCCTAAAACCAATTGAATCAAACTTATGAACTTTAAGTTCTGAAATCTACTTCCAACATGCCGAAACATACTTNCATCTACGGTGCATGGACCGCACCTGCGGTCTCGCTTCTGCAGACCATCGTCCGCATCGGCGGATAGGGGAGGACTGGCTAAGGTCGCACGTGCGGACAAGTGAGCGCACCTGCGGTTCCACTTCTATGGAAAAGGGACCGTATTTGCAGAACTTGGGATCCGCTTCTTAGGCCGCGTCTACGCAGCTTTGCCCACACCGCACTTGCGGCTGCTAAACCGCAGGTGCGGTCGCACCAGAACTGGTGCACCAGCAGCTCATGTTTGAGCTTGGACTCGACTCGCGCGACGTTCGAATGGCATCTGGGGTCCCCGAGGCCACGTCCAAACATACCAACAAGTTCTAAATAATAAAATAGACTCACTTGAACCTTCGGAATG
>AWOL01S0077559.1:75281-92965 GCA_000715115.1 Nicotiana otophora | reverse complement strand
TCGCCCGTTCTACAATGGAATCTGAATTCATAGCTTTAGATAAGGCCAGTGAAGAAGCTGAATTGCTCTGGAACTTCTTGGAAGATATTCCATTTTGGCCCAAACCTTTGGCACCTATTTGTATACATTGTGATAGTCAAGCGGCAATAGGCAGGGCAGGGAGCATTATGTATAACGAAAAATCTCGTCATATACGACGGAGACACAATATCGTTAGACAACTAATCTCTAGTGGTGTTATCACAATTGACTACGTAAAGTCAAGAGATAATGTGTCGGATCCACTTACAAAAGGTCTATCTAGAGAGGCAGTTGAAAGATCATCAAAGGGAATGGGGTTAAGGTCTTGGACAAGTCATCATGGCGGTAACGAAGGAGGACGCAAACGGACCGTTGCTACCACACAACGACGCATTGGTAATTTCCCTAAATGTATCAGATTTTAAAATCAAACGTGTTCTGGTGGATCCAGGAAGTTCGGCCAATATCTTATAATGGAGGGTATTGGAACAAGCCAAACTTACCAGAAGCATCATTCCAGCCACAAAATTCGTCGTCGGATTCAACCTCGCAGGCATGACAACCCGAGGAGAAATCCCGCTACCCACAAATGCTGAAGGAGTGATGAAGACGACTCTTTTCGAGGTTGTGGTCGGTGATATGGGTTACAAGTTAAGCTCGGATATGCGTATATGACAGGTATCCCGACGTAAGTGGCCGTACATAAGTTAAGCTCGGATCCCAGCATCCCTCCGGTGAGACAAAAGAAATGCCCTGTTGCAGAGGCCAGAAATAAATTTGTCAAAGAAAAGGTAACTCCGCTTTTTGATGAGTCAACAAAGCTTAAAGGTTTTTTAATGATTTGCTAAGTCTGGCAGGATATGACCAGGTAGTGTGTCTATAGGATTACACGTTTAGAAATCACCTATGTGAGTGTGAAGTGTAAGCTGCTTCAAGGGGAATGAAAATAAAGGCTCATTCTCTAAGCACTCATGAAACCAGGCGATGTTCATGGCTGAAACGAACACAACCGTGAGAACCATAAATGATTAAGGATTGATTGTGTGACTTATGTTATCTAGGTATACAACAAAGCTCGACAGNCAAATTGGATCACTGGATCATCTGAAGTTAAATCCATGAGTGGATATGTTTTCAAAATTGGGGGTGGAGCAGTGTCTTGGAAATCATCCAAACAAACGTGCATCGCCCGTTCTACAATGGAATCTGAATTCATAGCTTTAGATAAGGCCAGTGAAGAAGCTGAATTGCTCTGGAACTTCTTGGAAGATATTCCATTTTGGCCCAAACCTTTGGCACCTATTTGTATACATTGTGATAGTCAAGCGGCAATAGGCAGGGCAGGGAGCATTATGTATAACGAAAAATCTCGTCATATACGACGGAGACACAATATCGTTAGACAACTAATCTCTAGTGGTGTTATCACAATTGACTACGTAAAGTCAAGAGATAATGTGTCGGATCCACTTACAAAAGGTCTATCTAGAGAGGCAGTTGAAAGATCATCAAAGGGAATGGGGTTAAGGTCTTGGACAAGTCATCATGGCGGTAACGAAGGAGGACGCAAACGGACCGTTGCTACCACACAACGACGCATTGGTAATTTCCCTAAATGTATCAGATTTTAAAATCAAACGTGTTCTGGTGGATCCAGGAAGTTCGGCCAATATCTTATAATGGAGGGTATTGGAACAAGCCAAACTTACCAGAAGCATCATTCCAGCCACAAAATTCGTCGTCGGATTCAACCTCGCAGGCATGACAACCCGAGGAGAAATCCCGCTACCCACAAATGCTGAAGGAGTGATGAAGACGACTCTTTTCGAGGTTGTGGTCGGTGATATGGGTTACAAGTTAAGCTCGGATATGCGTATATGACAGGTATCCCGACGTAAGTGGCCGTACATAAGTTAAGCTCGGATCCCAGCATCCCTCCGGTGAGACAAAAGAAATGCCCTGTTGCAGAGGCCAGAAATAAATTTGTCAAAGAAAAGGTAACTCCGCTTTTTGATGAGTCAACAAAGCTTAAAGGTTTTTTAATGATTTGCTAAGTCTGGCAGGATATGACCAGGTAGTGTGTCTATAGGATTACACGTTTAGAAATCACCTATGTGAGTGTGAAGTGTAAGCTGCTTCAAGGGGAATGAAAATAAAGGCTCATTCTCTAAGCACTCATGAAACCAGGCGATGTTCATGGCTGAAACGAACACAACCGTGAGAACCATAAATGATTAAGGATTGATTGTGTGACTTATGTTATCTAGGTATACAACAAAGCTCGACAGTTCAAAGATATAAAATCTACCGATTGATCGAGTATATCCGATATAAGTTCACTACGAAAAGTTCAAAGGGAAACCTACTTATCCAGATGCAATTAATTCTTGCATGTAAAACACACACGTGTCCGTGCATTCCTTTATTTTATATCCATTCCCCATTCATGTGGGGGATTGTTGGAATTTTAAGCTTGTGTAGCTTAAAGAGGGTGAATGAGAAATGGAGAAAAAATAAAATATTTGAGTTTCCCTCCTTGGCAAAGGGACATTGTCCCATATTGGAGGAAGAAAAGGCTTTTGATGGGTATATATATAATTGCTCTACTTCTAGCTCTTAAAGAGTTAAGAAGAAGGCAAGCCTCGCGCCGTCGTCGTCGTCGCTCGCTCGGCTTCGGCTTCGGATTCGGATTCGGTCAAAGATCGATTGATTGATTAATCTTTTTGGACAAAATTTCTTTCAATTATTCAATTATTTATTTAATTAATTAATTAATGAAAAATTCAATCCGGAATAACCCATGACCCGCGACCCGGTCTTGTCAGGCCCGTTTGCTTTCCCGGATTATTTTAAATTTTCTCGCAATATTTCAGAAACAATGCCAGCAACTCTATAAATATACTTTGAATCCAGAATATTCCTTACGAAATTTTCTGAGCATCTTCTTCTTCTTCTGCACAAAAAATTCTAGTGTGTTTTACAGCCTTCGAGTGGCTCACTGTTCATCGGCGTTTTGGTACCAACACTCCGGTGAGTTAAATCGTTCTATCGTGGGAGGATATATTCCAGCACCTCGGGTACTTGAGGAAAATAATTTTCTTAAGGACACACTGTGTATTCAGTGGGCTCGATTTATTACTACACTGTTTTCCCAAAAATTATTTCTTTAACCAAGTGTTACTAACTTTCTGTTTTGTTTATATATTTCAGAAAGTTTAATGATTTAATTGTTTATTACATCAATACAGATTTATAACAAAATTGTTACTACAAACATGAGAGGCTAATCACTCTAGTTTCTAGGGTTGTGGTTGACATGATTATTAACGTTTACTAATTACATCTTCGTTAATTCGGATTATCATCTTGTGGTTATTTCTTTTTCTAGTTTTAACTTATGAATATTTGTAGCAACCATTTCACCCTACTATCTATGTTATGCTTGGGAAAGCCATGTTTAGATTAAAGTAGAATTAAAGAGAGCTTGTTTCTGAACCCGTGGCTCGGGGAACGATTTCGCGGTTAGAATAGGAATATACCTAACAGTCTTGCTTAGTTGAATACCGTATTATATTCGTTCATGATAGACTCAATACCATAGGAATATATGATTGATATATTGTGGATAAGCGAATAATATTGTGGGAACATGCTATTCATATAAACGATCCGGTCAATTAGCAACAATAGATAATCTGAATTAACGAGTGTGATTATTGAACTTAATAGGATTGATAAAACAACCACAACTCTGGAATCTTCATCTCCTCTGATTAAAATCTCACCATACCCATATGCATTCTTGATAAATTAGTCGTTACTTGTTTAATTTCCGCAATAGTAGTTAATAGAAAAATAACACTCTTGATTATCTTGGACAATAAATTGATTTTAGTTTGCTTAGTTAACAATTATTCTAAGTCTCTGTGGATTCTACATCCGACTTTCGAATCACTTTATTACTTGACGGCCATGTATACTTGCGTGTACTTGGGGAATCAACAAGGGTGTTCAAATTTGAAAGAAGAGAAAAAATTTTGCAGACAAAGAATGTTCAATATATGTTATATACCTCTAAAACCTACTCCCTCCATTTAAAAAGGATTGGCATGATTGGGAGTACGAGGGTCAAAGTATCTAACTTTGCCCGTGAATTTAAACATAGATTCTTAAGTTTTTGAAAATAAAATTTACATTTTTAAAAATTACATAAAAAGTATTATAAGTCATAATAATTCACGCGCGTATAATGCCTGTTTGGTATAAAAACTGGGTGCGAATATATATTTTTTCACTCTCCTCTCTATTTCTATCTCTATCATCAGACCAAGGGGCATATCTGTCATTTTAGCATATTGAGTTTTAAGGTTCGCATCATCTGTCCGTTAACAGAAAACGACTGCAAGCAACCTGTGGTCTACCTGTATACAAATAACATATCACATTCACATCAATATATGCATCTTTGGTTTTCTTTATTAATAATGTGTTCGTGTACATAAAATATACAAAAACCATGTCTGGCTCTCTCTCTCTATAGTATATAAATAACCAAGAGAGACGCAAACGCCGCCTCAAGGGTGTCTTCAGTTGCCTTTCTCTCTAGTTAAATTGGTTTTAGTTTTCGTTTCCTTCCTTTAGATTTCAAATCAGATAGATTGAAGAATTTGAAGAAAAAGAAAATGGTGGATCTTCAAACAGTTTGCTCCATGTGTGGTGATGTGGGATTCCCTGACAAGCTCTTCCGCTGCTCCAAGTGCCACCACCGTTTACAGCATTCGTATGTCCTTCAACCTTCTCAGTTATATATATATATATATATATGTTGAGGAAAAACGTATTAGTAGCTTATACGACTCTTGATCTTAAGAAAGAGAGCAACTAAACGAGACAGATCATTGCTGATAAGTTAGTTAACTATAAGTCCGACGATTGAATTAATCTATTCTTTTAAGAGGGATTCTCGTACTAACCATAGGAAGAACAACTTCACTGGTTCGGTTCAAAGACTCACTTTCTTCTCTTCCTCGATTAAATAGTTCAGCCTTTTAATCTCAGATCGACTCTCATTTTGGATCAAGTCTTCTTGGGATCATTAAATTTCTTGCTTTGTGGATCAAGTCTTAATCTTGGGATCAACTTTGTAGAGAAACATGGTCCGCAGCTTGGTTTGGTCCCTCATGACTGCCACGCCTTTATAGTCTTTGAATGAATATATATTTTTCTTTTGTTTAATTTTCGTTTTCTTTCTTGGTTGTGGCTAGCCAAACATGACCCTCGTCCACCGCCACTATCACCGGAAATATTCATCATCATAACATGATTACTACTTTATAAAAAAGAAGAAGAAAGAGTACGTTAACTCTCATTTATTTTACACTTACAATACAATAATAGACCATGTCTCTATGTGGCTACAGTTTTTTAATGAACTAGAGGCGGATATAGAGCCAGTCAACTTATGTATAATCTCATTATATGTATATATTTTAAAAAATTTTCCATATTTAAACATATATAGTTCAAGTCGGAAGGAATAGTTTTTGCACAACTTATCCTAAGTTAGTATATGTTAGGTATTGTAGCAACTACTACAACGAATCATCGGAGCCAATACAAGTGTGTGATTGGTGTCAAAGTGAGGAAAAAGGCTCGAGGCATGGTGGTTCAAGGAAATCAATTGCAGGAATTAGTGATTCAGGGATCAAATCGGAATATTCAGGTGACAAAATCAAGCAGAATGATAGGGAAGAAAGTGGTGCTGAAAGGGCAAAGAATCCTAGTGGAACTCCTTCACCTCGGAGAAGATACAAGCTTCTCAAGGATGTCATGTGTTAAATTATGAGATAAGTTTAAATTATGAATCCCCATAAGTAAAAGGAAAAGTTGTAGAATCCTAGTGAGTTTTGATTTTCTAGTGTTTTTTTCTTCTACTTTTTCCGTTTCGTTTTTCACAGCCAAGAGTGTTTGGCTCTATGCTAAATAAATTGATAGAATCAGTGAAACTTCATGTACAAATCGGATGATAATTAAGTAAGCATGAGTTTTTGTAAGCCTTCCATTTGCTTGATTGTTTTTTCCCAAATACCTTCTTGATGGTTAATTCCCTTTAACTGCACGCATGAAATAAATATATTCCAATATGCTAACTCTATTACTCTTTTTCTACTAGTTTATATGGTGAGATTCGGAGTACAAGAGTCTGATTGTTTAACTAAAATTTTGAAATAGAATCTACATATTTAATTAAAGACTAGATAAAAATTAATATAAATCAAAATAGTTAATAATTTATGTACTTAACAAAACTATTTAAGAATAATGTGATCAAAGAGAAACTTATGGATTTTTCAGACAGTAAAGAACGCCACGTAGAGTGAAATAAGAAAATATGAAAAAGTATTTCAACCAAGAAATTAAATTTGATCCCCTTATAAATCAGAGATATGCATAGCAGAGCCTAATAAAACTGGGGAGACATTAATTAAGAGCTAGTGCTGAAGTTTTCTTCATATGGTGATAGTGGGGGCACTCTCTTTTGCTTTCTTAGTTGATACTCTTGGGCAGAATTGACTGCGCCTTTGATCCCTTTTCACCAAAGAATTCATAGTACCTAAAGCTGGTAACATTTGGAGGTGCATGAAATGACGGTATTTATGAAACCCCCTATCACTTTTTTCTTATTAAAGGAAAATATTGCGGAAAGTTAACGTTAGTAATTAAATTTAATAGATCATCAGTATGCATAATAAATTGAGTACATCACAATCCAATAGAGTTACAGATTTGTTTGGCTTCATTGGATTTTATAGGAAGTGGTAGTTTAAATTCATATAAAAATGGTTAAAAAGAATTTCTATTAAGTAGGGATCATAGGAGAAAGGAAATAGTTAGAATCAAACTCACACATTAAATTGGTAGTATTCAGCTAGCTATAGTTTGGTCTAAAAAGTACTCTCTCTATTTCAATTAAGATGAGACATTTCGTCTATCGAGAGTCAATTTCACTAAACTTTAAAACTAAATTAGATTAATTCACCTCAATATTTCAAAATTAAACAAACAATACGAAAAGTACTATAAGTTATTATTTTTCTCATGTCAATATGATAAAAAAAATATTTTAAAATATTGATTAAAACTCATACTACAATTTCTCGATAAGCCAAATGTGTCGCCTAAATTGAAACGGATGGACTACATATTTAAACCTCTTCCACTCGTGTTTTGTCAACAAGGGTTCCTTCTGTTTGAAGTAAATGTTTAAGTGACACTGAAACCATAGCTTTCACTTCTAACCAACAAATATCAGGTGAGTTGGTTGTTGGAGACCTCCTTTTTTAATCTATCTTCTCTTTTGTCACTTCTTAGGAACCCTTTCGCTCTCTCTCGACATGAGAACATGGTTTGAAGATGAAGGAAACTCAGTTATAGGTCACCATATATATTTATTATGTATATACGAAGTTAAAGAGAACTGAGGGGTTTATGGACTAATTATACGTGTTAGTGGTTTCCAACTTCTTTTCACTTTTCTCGTTTTTTTGTTAGCTATCAATGTGAGATTTTGTGTTCTCACACTCCGACAAATTTTTAGCTTTGAATCTTGCAAGCAACACTTTAAAATGGAGTTGCATCAAAACAGATTATCATTCAATAAATACACAACGAAGTTGTTTTTAAAATATTATTACTTAAACAAGAAAACCTACTCTTTACTTAAATAGTAAACCAAATTAATAGTTCGGCTGTTGATCTCTTAGACAATTCTTTTCTCTCCCTGCAGAGGTGTACGCTCATGACGCTTATGTAAGTAACGTGGTATATTCTCTCCTCTTAAAAGATGCTTTTTCGTATGTTGTTCCATTTTATTTTTTCACGTACTTGCTTTCTGTACTTTCTACTCAGCTTTGCATTTGTCCCCAAGAAATACGAAAAAATGCGAGTCGTTGAATAGTATTTCTACACGGACAAACCTTTTAACTTGGTTAGAGAAGATACTGCGTCCGTACTGAAAATAAGGCATCAAAGGTAATGAAAAATATTAATTAAGGAAAATAAGTTAAAACCTAGAATGAGCTTAATTTGTTGGAACATGCGACAACTCAGTCAAAAAGCCAATGAAGTTAATTTGTTCGTTATTATGTATATGAGTATCATGGTAACGTGAAAGTTATTCTTTTAAATTAGATATAAACCTATTATGGAATTATATGTGAAAAGAGCTTGCACGTGTTTCTTCATATTTTCAAGCTCTCGTCAAAATCCATGATGCGTGGGTGTAAATCATTGAAAAGTTGGTGTTATCATCCTTAAATGAGGCAGCATTTCAAGTTTTCTTGTCTTCGTCTTCGTCTTCTTCTAATAACTCTCTTTCGTAGTTCCAACAAAGTACGTAGTCCACAAACTATATTAGAACACATTCTTTTTCCAAGATAAAATTGGTTAACTTTGACTAGAAAACGCAAAAAATTTGGCATAGAATGGGATTTGATTGAAGTTGCAAAAAAACCAATATTTGAATTTGAAATTTCAAAAAGGAAAATGTGCATAATTATGTTTGATATGAATTTCTCTTAAAAGAAAGTTAAAGATTTGTGAGTGAAACTATTATTTCACCAAAATACTCATTAAATAAGTTTTTACTATTTAATTGACATTTCATATATTGAAGTTAACTTTTTGTAACGATCCGATTGGTCGTTTTACTTACTAGATCCCCGTTTTCCTAATTAAGGCTTCCTGTATGTGCTTTTACTGTTTTATGACTTGCGTGGATGGTTAATTTAGGTTTGGAAGAGTTCGGGTTGAAATCGGAACACTTAGTTCCTTAATAGGGGCCTAAGGTGGTCAAGTTTGACTTGAGTCAATATTTTGAGTAAATAACCTTGGAACCGGGATTTGACGGTTCCAATAGGTTCGTATGATGATTTCGGACTTGGGTGTGTGTTCGGATCGGGTTTCGGGGTAACCCGGGAGCATTTTAGTGCTTAATGTGGAAAGTTGGTTCATTGAAAGTTTTCTAGTTCTTTAAATTTGGTTTGGAGTAGACTTTGGTGTTATCGAGGTTTGTTTGGGATTTCGAGCCTAGGAATAGCTCTATGTGGTGATTTATGACTTGTACGCAAAATTTGGTGTCATTCCGAGTAGTTTAAGTATGATTCGACGCGTTTGGAGCTAATTGAAAAGTTTGAAGTTCATAAGTTGATTCAAGTTGGTTTTGGGATACAATTCTTATTTTGGATATTGTTTTACGTATTTCGAGGGTTCGAACGAGTCTGTATTATATTTATGAACTTTTTGGTACGATTGGTCGAGGTCCCGGGTGGCTCGGGTGGATTTCGTACCACCCGGAGGTAAGTCTAGAAAATTGAAAATGCTGGTTCTAGTTTCCTTCTTCGCGAACGCAGAGGTGGAGTGGCGTTCGCGTAGAAGGATTTGGGGACTGGGCATTTTTGCCCTTCGCGTTCGCGCTTGAGGGCCCACGTTCGCTTAGAACAAGGGCATCGGGAGGAGGGGGTCAGTCGTTGTTGCTCTTCGTGTTCGCGAATCTCAGGCTGGACAAGTCTTTGCGATCGCGTGGCTCGCGTTCGCGAAGAAGAGTTTCACTGCCTGGGCCAGTTATGCCTTCACGATCATGAGCCTTCTTCCGCGATCGCGAAGAAGGAATCACTATCTAAATGGATTTTTAATGCGGGACTTGGTCTCTTTTCTCTCATTTCCCACTTAGTCTTGGGCGATTTTGAGAGCATTTTATAAGGAATTTTCATCAACATCAAGAGGTAAGTGAACCCTATCAATTCTTTAGTTAAAAACACGGATATGGGTAGATTTAACATGAAATTAAGGAAAAATTGTGAGATTTTTCTAGAACTTAGGGTTTGGTGAAAATAAGATTTGGCCACAAAATCTATTATGTAAATGAGCATAAATTATATATTTGAGTTCGTGAGGTCATGGGTAACATTTATATTCGAACTTTTTCAGAATCCGGGTACTTGGGCCTGGGGGTGAATTTTAAGAACCTTCCAAATTGAGTTGGGTAATTATTCCAATAAATAAATTATAAATTTTTGAGTATATATTTATTAGTTTATATAACTTTTGGTTAAATTCGGAGTCCTCAGCGTCGCTTGAGGAGTTCTAGTGAGGTTGAAGAGTCAGATTGAGAACTTGGGACCGAGGTAAGTCTCTTGCTTAACCTTGTAAGAGGAAACTTATCCCCTTATGTGTATTATTGTTATGTGCTACTTGTTATGGGAGTTACGTACACACGAGGTGACGAGAGTTCGTAAGTATTATGATATGTATGGGTAGACTTAGATTCACATCATGCCTTTATTTATACTGTTTATCCCTATCATGTGTATTCATTGTCTTGATTAGTACTGAGACTGAGGGCTTAAATTGAAGATAACGACTTAGCCTCTTACTTTAGAAAAATTGGGAAATACTTGATAAACTATAAATTCGTGTCTTCTCATCTCGCAAGTGCTTCCGCGAGCGAGGTACCTGTCTACATTTATAGGATCGGGTTGTTCGCCACGGCATGATGATAACACTACTCTTTTGGGATCGGGTCATTCGCCTCAGCAGGTTGGTAATACTATTCTTATGGGATAAGATCGTTCTCCTCGACTATACTGAGTACCACTATTCCTATGGGATCGGGGTGTTCGCCTCGGCAGCTTCGTGCTTAATAATTGGAACCAGATTTGCTTTGTTAATTATTGAGTTAGCGCCTTCAAGAATGATTATGACGTGTTTAGTAACTTGATACAAACTCATGTGTGGACTTACTGTAGTTACTTTATTTGCTTTGCTGCTATTTGTTGTACACTCATCATGTCTACTTTATGTATTTATATTGTTATTTGACCTCTAGTAAGTGTCAAGTCGAGCCCTTGTCACAACTTCTTCGAGGTTAGACTAGATACTTACTGGGTACATGTTATTTTTCGTACTCACGCTACATTTCTGCACTGATGTGCAGGTATTGAGACATGTACTACCAGTGGTCATGCGGGCGCGTAGCTAATCATCTACAGAGACTTAGTGGTGAGCGGCTTTCCTTGCTACGATCTGCATCACCTGAGTCTCCCTCTGCCTTGTTTATTATTTCTGTCTATCACTTTCAGACAGTAGTTGTAGTAGTTTTGTATATTCTATAGATTGCTCATGTACTTGTGGAGCCAGGGTTTGAAGATTTTTTAGCATTTTTGTACTACTGTACTTATCATCTTATCATTATAGTGGATGTACTTATTATGCTGGTATTATTGTTAAGAAAGGAGTAGATGCAGATGCATGAGATCCTACTTATGTTATTTCTTTTAATCAGAAAACTTTGTTTTAAATGTTAAAAAAGGGTAAATAATAGTAGCTTCATTTGTGGGATTGCCTAACAACGGCGTTAGGTACCATCGTGATCTACTATGGGCTTTGGGTTGTGACAACTTGGTATCAGAGCCTTAGGTTCACATAGGTCTCACGAGTCATGAGCAGGCCTAGTAGAGTCTTGCGGATCGGTGCGCAGATGTACGTACTTATCTTCGAGAGGCTATAGGGTGTTAGGAAACTTCTCTTTATTCATCTCGTATCGTGCAGTTGATATTGTGCTAAGTATCTTTCTATTGATCCCTCACAGATCGTGAGGCGCAGCGGATGTACCAGGCGGTAGAGGAGCTGCTCCCCCTGTTGCTTGAGGCCAAGGCAGAGGCCGGGGGAGGGTTCCAGCTCTTGTCAGAGGATGAGGGTAACCTAGAGTTGCTCCCGTTGTACCACCAGTGGAGAATCCTATTGTTGAGGAGTAGGATAAGGCGCCTGCAGCTGTGCCAGCCCCAACAGATTTCATGGCTGCATCGGGATTCCAGGAGGTCATGGCCGTATGTTGCGGTTCATGGACTATATGATGCAGGGTAGTTTATTTCGATCGGATCCTGCCACATCTCAGGCGGGAGGGGGAGCAGACCCCTACCGTTCAGGCTCCGTGTCACGCCGTTGTTGTTTATCAGACCCTAGATGCACTACCTGCTGGCGGAGCCTAGCCTGTACAACGGTTGTGTCAGAGGCTATACCAGTCGCTACCATTGATCAGCAGAAGCGGTTGGAAAGATGGACTAGACTTCTCCCCCCTAACTTTGGGGTTGAGTGGTCAAAGGACCCCTCGGATTTCATTGACCGGTGCAAGGATAGGCTCCGGAACATGGGGATATTGGAGTCCAACAAGGTGGACTTCACCACCTTTCAGCTTGAGGGCAAGGCCAACAGATGGTGGCAGGCTTACCTTTTTAGCAGGCCAGCATGTTCACCTCTCTTAACTTGGGATCCGTTTACACATCTGTTCTTGGAGAAGTACATACCACCTTCTAAGATAGAGGAGCTTCAGGGTCAGTTTGAGCGACTCTGTCAGGGTCATATGTCTGTCACCGACTATGAGGCGAGATTCACTGACTTGTCTCACCATGCAACTATTATACTCCCTACAGACGCAGAGAGGGTGCAGAGGTTCATTTCATGTCTGCACCGTGAGATTCAAGTTCCTATGGCCCGTGAGTCAGAGATATGGACTTCCTTTCATCAGGTTGTGGATATAGATCGGAGGAGCAAGCTTATTCGTAACCATAGCAGAGCGTTTATGCCGAGGGACAAGAGGCCCCAGCAGTTTGGAGGATTTAGTTGTGCCCCACCTGGGGGCAGATGTCAGTTCATGAGGGGTCAGCCCAGTAGGCCCATGCAGTCAGCACCACCACTTGGTCGGAGTTCTCCAGCACGATCCTATTTCAGTTCCATTCCATAGAGTACTTACCATCCGCCTTCTATTCAAAGTTCCTCTAGTAGGTATTTAGGATATCAGGGTCAGACTTTAGGTTAGCAACCCACTTCTCCAAGGGGTTGTTTCAAGTGCGGGATCTTGGACACGTGAAGAGGTTTTCTCCCAGACTTCGGGGCAAGGCCGAGCAGCAGGACCATCGGCCCATGATTACCGCACCAGCTACCACACCGCTTGCCCAGCCAGAGGCAGAGGGCAGGTGGCTAGGGGTCGTCCTAGAGGTGGAGGCCAGTCAGGTGGCGCTCCGGCTAGATTCTATGCTATCCCATCCAAGCCAGATATAATCACCTCCGATGCAGTGATCACAAGTACTATTTATGTCTGCTATAGGGATGCCTCGGTATTATTTGATCAAGGGTCTACTTACTCCTATGTTTCTTCTCTATTTGCTCCTTGTATGGATATGTCTCGTGAGTCCTTGGGCGTCCTTATATATGTGTCCATGCCGGTGGGTGATTCTGTTGTTGTATATCGGGTCTACCGATCCTGCGTTGTGACTTTTTGTGGATATGAGACTAAAACAGATCTTCTATTGCTCGATATAGTTGATTTCAAGGTTATCTAGGGCATGTATTGGTTGTCCCCATACCACGCCATTATTGATTGCTATGCCAAGACTGTTACCTTGGCGATGCCTGAGTTACCCAGATTAGAGTGAAGGGATTCGTCTGTCGGTACTTCTAGCCGAGTTATTTCTTTCTTGAAGGCTCGACAAATGGTCAAGAAGGGTTATTTGGCCTTTTTAGCCTTTGTTTGGGATACTACTGCAGAGACTCTGACGTTAGATTCAGTGCCGGTGGCATGAGAGTTTTTCGATGTATTTCCTGCTGATTTACCAGGTATGCCGCCGAATTGAGATATTGATTTCGGCATTGATTTGGTACCAGGCACCCAACCTATTTATATTTATCCTTACTCTATGACTCCCAAGGAGCTAAAAGAGTTAAAAGAACAACTTTAGGAGTTTCTTGAGAAGGGGTTCATCAGACCTAGTGTATCACGTTGGGGCGCACCAGTGTTGTTTGTGAAGAAGAAGGATGGGAGTATGCGGATGAGCATTGATTACCGCCAGTTGAAGAAAGTCACCATCAAGAATAAGTACCCGTTTCCGTGCATCGATGATTTGTTTGACCAGTTACAGAGTGCTAGGGTGTTCTCTAAGATCGACCTGAGATCTCGGTATTATCAGCTGAAGATTCGTGCTTCAGATATTCTGAAGACGGATTTACGGACTAGATATGTCCACTATGAGTTTTTAGTGATGTCCTTCGGCTTGACCAACGCCCCAGCGGTATTTATGGATTTGATGAACTGAGTGTTCAGGCTGTATCTTGTCTCATTTGTCATTGTATTCATTGATAACATATTGATCTACTCGCATAGTATGGAGGAGCACGAGCAACATTTGAGATTAGTGCTTTAGACCTTGCGGGAACAGAAGCTTTATGCTAAGTTCTCCAAGTGTGAGTTCTTGTTAGATTCCGTTGCTTTCTTGGGATATGTGGTATTGGGTGAGGGTATTAAGGTGGATCCTAGGAAGATTGAGGCAGTCCAGGGTTGGCCTCGTCCTACTATAACGACCGAGATCAGGAGTTTCTTAGGGTTAGCAGGTTATTATCGTCGGTTTATGGACGAATTCTTGTCTATTGCAGTGCCCTTGACTAGACTTACCCAGAAGTGTGCTCCGTTCAGATCGTCCGATGATTGTGAGGAAAACTTTCAGAAGCTTAAGACCGCTTGACTACAACAGTGTTAGTGTTGCCCTCCGGTTTGGAAGATATATATCGTGTATTGTGATGCTTTGCGTATTTGCTTGGGTTGTGTATTGATGCATGAGGGGCAAGTTATTATATATGCTTCATGTCATCTGAATCCACATGAGAAGAATTAACCCGTGCTTGATTTGGAGTTGGCCGCGATAGTTCATGCTATTAAAATCTGGAGGCATTATCTATATGCGGTGTCCTGTGAGGTTTACACCGATCATCACAGCTTGTTTCATTTGTTTAAGTAGAGGGACCTTAATTTGAGGCAGCGCAGGTGGCTTAAGTTACTGAAGGACTATGATATTACAATCTTTTACCATCCGAGCAAGGAGAATATAGTTGCGGATGCCTTGAGCAGAAAGGCCGAGAGCATAGGTAGTTTGGCCTTCATTTCGGCAGAGGAGAGGCCATTGGCTTTGGACATTCAGTCCTTAGCTATAGACTTCTGAGGTTGGATATTTTAGAGCCCAGTCGAGTCCTTGCATGTGTTGTGGCTCAGTCTTCATTACTTGAGAGGATCAAGGCTCGTCAGTACAATGATCTGCACTTGTTGGTTCTCAGAGATGGTACTACAAGGTGGTTCCACGGAGGTTACTATCAGTGAGGATGGTGTTATGCGACTCCAGGGTTGCCTATGTGTTCCTAATATTGATGGCTTGAGGGAGAAAATTCTAGAGGAGGCACACAGTTCTCGGTATTCTATTCATCCAGGTGTTACGAAGATGCATCGCGATCTGAGGCAGCATTATTGGTGGTGGTGGATGAAGAAGGACATACTTGAGTATGTGGCGAGATATCTAAATTGCCAACAGGTCAAGTATGAGCACTAGAGGCCAGGTGGCCTGCTCCAGCAGATGGTTATAACAGAGTGGAAGTGGGAGCGCATCACTATGAACTTCGTTGTTGGGTTGCCATGGACGTTAAGGAAGTTTGATGCCGTTTGGGTCATTGTTGATAGGCTGACCAAGTCAGCACATTTTATTCCGGTGGTGACTACTTACTCTTCAGAGAGGTTGGCCCAGATTTACATTCAGAAGATTGTTCGTTTGCATGGTGTGCCTATTTCCATCATATCAGATAGAGACCCTCAATTCACATCACATTCCTAGAGAGCAGTACCGAGTGAGTTGCGTACCCGAGTAGAGATTAGCACAACCTTTCATCCACAGACCGACGGGAAGTCGGAGCGGAAAGTTCGGATTCTGGAGGATATGCTCAAAGCATGTGTCATTGACTTCGGAGGACAGTGGGATAGATTCTTTCCCTTGGACGAGTTTGCTTATAACAACAGTTATCAGTCTAGCATCAAGATGGCTCCATATGAGGCCTTATATGGTCGGCGATGTCGTACGCCCATCGGATGGTTTGAGCCCGATGAGGCTAAGTTATATGGCACTGATTTAGTGAAGGATGCCTTGGAGAAGGTAAAGTTGATTTAGGAGCGGCTTTGCACGAAGCAGTCCAGACAAAATAGTTACGCAGATCAGAAGGCGCGTGATTTATCATTTATGGTGGGCGAGAGGTTCTCTCGAAAGTCTCACCGATGAAGGGTATCATAAGGTTCGGAAAAAAGGGCAAGCTGAGCCCAAGGTTTATTGGCCCATTTGAGGTGTTGAGGCGAGTTGGGGAAGTTTCTTATGAGCTTACTTTGCCTCCCAGTATATCAGGAGTTCATCCGATCTTCCATGTGTCTATGCTCTAGAGGTACCATGCCGACAGGTTTCACGTCTTAGATTACATCACAGTTTAGCTAGATGAGAGTCTGGGTTATGAGGAGAACCCAGTTACCATTGTTGATAGGCAGGTTTGCCAATTGAAGTCCAAGATGATTCCTGCGGTAAAGGTTCAGTGGAGAGGTCAACCATTCAAGGAAGCGACTTGGGAAACCGAGGAGGACATGAGGAGCCGATATCCGCAATTATTCAGCACTCCAGGTATGATTCTAGACCCGTTCGAGGACGAATGTTTGTTTAAGATGTGGAGAATGTAACAACCCAACCAGTCGTTTTACTTACTAGATCCATGTTCCCCTAATAAAGGCTTCCCATATGTTCTTTTACTATTTTATGACTTGCGGGAATGGTTGGTTTAGGTTTGGAAAGGTTCAGATTGAAATCGGAACACTTAGTTCCTTAATAGTAGCCTAAGGTGGCCAAGTTTTACTTGAGTCAACATTTTGAGTAAATGACCGCGGAACCATGATTTGACGTATCCAATAGGTTTGTATTATGATTGCGGACTTGGGCGTGTGTTCGGATCGGGTTTCGGGTAACCCAGGAGCGTTACAGTGCTTAATGTAGAAAGTTGGTTCATTAAAGGTTTTCTAGTTTTTGATATTTTGTTTGGAGTAGACTTTGGTGTTGTCAAGGCTATTTTGAGACTCCGAGCCTTGGAACAGCTTCGTGTGGTGATTTATGACTTGTACGCAAAATTTGGTGTCATTCCGAGTAGTTTATGTATGATTCGACGCATTTGGAGCTAATTGAAAAGTTTGAAGTTCATAATTTGATTCAAGTTAGTTTTGGGATACGATTCTTGTTTTTGATGTTGTTTTATGTGTTTCGAGGGTTCAAGCGGGTCCATATTACATTTATGGACTTGTTGGTACAATTGATCGGGGTCTCGAGTGGCTCGGGTGGATTTCGGATCACCCAAAGCTAAGTCTAGAAAACTGAAAATGCTCATTTTGGTTTCCTTCTTCACGAACGCGGAGGTGGAGTCACATTTGCGTAGAAGGAATTGGGGACTAGGCAATTTTGCCCTTCGCGTTTGTGTTTGAGGGCCCGTATTCGCATAGAATAAGGGTCTGGGGGGGAGGGAGGGGTCAGTCGATGTTGCTCTTCGCGTTCACAAAGGGGTGACCGCATTCACGAAGTTCAAGCTGAACAAGCCTTCACGATCGCGTGGCTTCCCTCGCGTTGTTGAAGAAAAGCTTCACTGCCTGGGCCAGTTATGCCTTCGCGATCGCGTGCTTTCTTCCTCTATCGCGAAGAAGGAATCACTGGGCACAATGAATTTTTATTGAGGGACTTGGTCTCTTTTCTCTCATTTCCCACTTGGTCCTC
>AWOL01S0077559.1:0-73977 GCA_000715115.1 Nicotiana otophora | reverse complement strand
GTTGAGGCGAGTTGGGGAAGTTTCTTATGAGCTTACTTTGCCTCCCAGTATATCAGGAGTTCATCCGATCTTCCATGTGTCTATGCTCTAGAGGTACCATGCCGACAGGTTTCACGTCTTAGATTACATCACAGTTTAGCTAGATGAGAGTCTGGGTTATGAGGAGAACCCAGTTACCATTGTTGATAGGCAGGTTTGCCAATTGAAGTCCAAGATGATTCCTGCGGTAAAGGTTCAGTGGAGAGGTCAACCATTCAAGGAAGCGACTTGGGAAACCGAGGAGGACATGAGGAGCCGATATCCGCAATTATTCAGCACTCCAGGTATGATTCTAGACCCGTTCGAGGACGAATGTTTGTTTAAGATGTGGAGAATGTAACAACCCAACCAGTCGTTTTACTTACTAGATCCATGTTCCCCTAATAAAGGCTTCCCATATGTTCTTTTACTATTTTATGACTTGCGGGAATGGTTGGTTTAGGTTTGGAAAGGTTCAGATTGAAATCGGAACACTTAGTTCCTTAATAGTAGCCTAAGGTGGCCAAGTTTTACTTGAGTCAACATTTTGAGTAAATGACCGCGGAACCATGATTTGACGTATCCAATAGGTTTGTATTATGATTGCGGACTTGGGCGTGTGTTCGGATCGGGTTTCGGGTAACCCAGGAGCGTTACAGTGCTTAATGTAGAAAGTTGGTTCATTAAAGGTTTTCTAGTTTTTGATATTTTGTTTGGAGTAGACTTTGGTGTTGTCAAGGCTATTTTGAGACTCCGAGCCTTGGAACAGCTTCGTGTGGTGATTTATGACTTGTACGCAAAATTTGGTGTCATTCCGAGTAGTTTATGTATGATTCGACGCATTTGGAGCTAATTGAAAAGTTTGAAGTTCATAATTTGATTCAAGTTAGTTTTGGGATACGATTCTTGTTTTTGATGTTGTTTTATGTGTTTCGAGGGTTCAAGCGGGTCCATATTACATTTATGGACTTGTTGGTACAATTGATCGGGGTCTCGAGTGGCTCGGGTGGATTTCGGATCACCCAAAGCTAAGTCTAGAAAACTGAAAATGCTCATTTTGGTTTCCTTCTTCACGAACGCGGAGGTGGAGTCACATTTGCGTAGAAGGAATTGGGGACTAGGCAATTTTGCCCTTCGCGTTTGTGTTTGAGGGCCCGTATTCGCATAGAATAAGGGTCTGGGGGGGAGGGAGGGGTCAGTCGATGTTGCTCTTCGCGTTCACAAAGGGGTGACCGCATTCACGAAGTTCAAGCTGAACAAGCCTTCACGATCGCGTGGCTTCCCTCGCGTTGTTGAAGAAAAGCTTCACTGCCTGGGCCAGTTATGCCTTCGCGATCGCGTGCTTTCTTCCTCTATCGCGAAGAAGGAATCACTGGGCACAATGAATTTTTATTGAGGGACTTGGTCTCTTTTCTCTCATTTCCCACTTGGTCCTCGGCGATTTTGAGTACATTTTGTGAGGGATTTTCATCAACATCAAGAGGAAATTGAACCCTATCAATTCTTTAGTTAAAAACACGGATTATGGGTAGTTCTAACATGAAACTAAGGGAAAATTGTGAGATTTTGCTAGAACCTAGGGTTTGGTAAAAATAAGATTTGACCACAAAATTTATTATGTAAATGAGCATGAATGATATATTTGAGTTCGTGAGGTCATGGGTAAAGTTTATATTCGACATATTTTGGAATCCAGGCATGTGGGCCCGGGGCAATTTTTTGGAACCTTCCAAATTGAGTTGGGTAATTACTCTAATAGATAAATTATGAACTTTTGAGCATATATTTATTAGTTTATACGTATTTTGGTTAATTTCGTAGTCCTCAAGGTCGTTTGAGGAGTTCTAGTGAGGTTGAAGAGCTGGATTGAGGACTTGGGACCGAGGTAAGTCTCTTGCCTAACCTTGTAATAGCGAACTTATCCCCTTAGGTGTATTATTGTTGTGTGCTACTTGTTATGGGAGTTACGTATGCACGAGGTGACGAGAATCAATACGTAGCTATATTTCATGATATGTTTGGGTAGACTTAAATTCACATCATGCCTTTATTTGTACTGTTTATCCCTATCATGTGTATTCATTGTCTCTATTAGTATTGATACTGAGGTCTTAAAGTGAAAATAATGACTTAGCCTTTTACTTAAGAAAAATTGGGAAATACTTGATAAACTATAAATCCGTGTCTTCTCGTCTCGCAAGTGCTTCCGTGAGTGAGGTAAACTTCTCTACTCTTATGGGATCGGGTCGTTCGCCTCGGCATGATGATAGCACTACTCTTATGGGATAAGTTCGTTCTCCTCGGCAGTACTGAGTACAACTATTCCTATGGGATCGGGCCACTCGCCTTAGTAGCTTCGTGCTTAATAATAGGAATTGGGTTTGGTTCGTTAATTATTGAGTTAGCGCCTTCAAGGCCGATTATGATGTGTTTAGTGACTTGATACAGACTCATGTGTGGACTTACTGTGGTTACTTTATTTGCTTTGCTGCTATTTGTTATACACTCACTATGTCTACTTTATGTATTTATATTGTTATTTGACCTCTAGTAAGTGTCAAGTCGACCCCTCGTCACTACTTCTTCGAGGTTAGACTAGATACTTACCGGGTACGTATTGTTTTCCGTACTCACGCTACACTTCTGCACTGATGTGCACGTACTGAGACAGGTACTACCAGTGGTCATCTACGGAGACGTAGGCGGCGAGATGCTTGCCTTGCTACGATCTGCAATGCTGGAGTCTCCCTCTACCTTGTTTATTATTTCTGTCTAAGTGGAGGAGATGCAAAATATTGATCAAGATGATAATATTGATGCACCTGCGCAACAACAACCATATAGCATTGCAACAAGCATAGAGAAGAGAGTGATCAGCCGACCACAAAGGCTTGCAAATGTTGTTGATGGTAATTTTCCTGGATATGTAAATTTTATGAAATTTGCATTGTCAGTTGCAGATCAGTAGGTTGGTGCTATGGGTGAAGAGATTCAGTCTCTTCATAAGAATCAAACATGGAAGCTTGTTCCATTGCTAAAGGGACCAAAAGTACTAGGGTGCAAATGGATTTTTTAAAGAAAAGAGGGCAATCCCGGGGTTGAAGCATCAAGGTACAAGGCAAGATTAGTAGCTAAAGGTTTTACATAGAGGGAGGGGATAGATGACAATAAAGTGTTCTCTCCAGTAGTAAAAGTATAACTTTATCAGGGTCTTATTGGCTTTGGTGGCTTTTCATGACTTAGAGTTAGAACAGTTAGATTTGAAAACGACATTCTTGCATGATGAGTTGGATGAGTAGATTTATATAAGTTAACTTGAGGGATTCATTACTCTGGATAAGAAAAATTACGTTTTCTTGCTTAAGAAATCTTTATATGGTCTGAAATAGTTGCCTAGGCAGTGGTATAAAAGATTTAATACATTTATGATTCAACAAAATGCATTTTCTCGAAGTGCATATGATGGTTGTGTGTATTACAAGAAGCTTGAATATGTTTCTTATGTATATTTGTTGTTATATGTGAATGACATGCTTATTGCTGCTAAAATCATGTCACATATTATCCGATTGAAGAACCAGCCAAGTGAGGAGTGTAGACTTATGCATTGATAATTGTAATGCGGAGGTTTCGTAATGCGGAGGTAGACTTATGCGTTGATAATTGTAGAGGCGGTTCAGACTTTTTGGGTTGAACAGTGTGTTGGGGAGTTGAAGAAAATTTTTGGAAGTGTAGGGTGTTTCTGCGGTCCATTCTACAGTCGCAAAACTAATCTGCGGACCGCAGATCTGCCGCATAATGAAGTAGAAATGTGGGAAACTTTTTGGACCATTATGCGATCCAATATGCGGTCGAATAATCATTTTGCGGGCCGCACAACCCATCGTAGATCCAGCATGAAATTTTGGGAGGAATGTTCTGCGGCATATTATGCGACCGCAGAATAGGTCTGCGAACCACAGACCGGTAGCAGAGTGAGGCAGAGGTGTCCAGTTCTGGAGGGCCATTATGCGGTCCATTTTGCGGATCGCAGAAGCATTATGCGGTCGTATATGCGACCACAGATTTGTGTAGGGGCTTCATTTTTCTAATTATTTTTACCCGACCCTATTTTGATTAAAAGCCCTTGGGGATCATTTTGAAGACAAAAATATGATATTTTAGAGAGAAGTGAGAATATTCTAGAGAGTGAAAAGGAAACCCTAGGCTAATTGTACATCAATCCTTGCTTAAGTCTTGGAGAATTCATAAGGAAAACTCATAAGGTCTCCATTCAAGAGGTAAGGTTCTAACCCTATCCTTCAATTTCTAGTTTAAGTAAAAGATGGGTAATTGAGAGTATGATTCTTGGGTACGAGAGTTGTTATTTATGCATGCATGTAGCTATGAGGATGGTGGGGAGGTAATTGAACTAGTATGAGTAAACTCTTGGTTTTGAATTAGTTGTGGAGTGAAGGAAATCTTGTGGAAGAACCTTGTAATCAAATTCGCACACCTAGTGTTTGATAAAATGCTCAAATGAGTTGAAACCATGAATATCTTCCTAATTTGTGTTTAATTTTGCTATGTCTCTAAATAGATCGAAGTTGCTAGGATTTTCGGAACTGTGTAGTGAATTAAGGATAGCTAAAAGCGAGGTATGAAGGCTAAACTCTTCTTTTTGTATCGGAATTCTTGAATCCTTATAAAGTTCTATCACGTGTAGTCGAACTTGAAACGCTATTAATATGAGGTATTTAAACTAGTAAAATTGATTCACAATTGTCATAACGTGTTAGAACCCTCGTATGTTAATGATTCTCTATTTTTGACTTAATTATGTTATACCCTTTTTGGGAAGAAGATCTTGTATAAAATCAATGTGATTACACACTTATTTCTCACATGATGAAACCTTATGAACTTACACTTGCTAAGGCCAAAGGTGCCAAATGGTTAATTTAAAATGGAATTCCTTTGTACAAACTATTATTGTTTTAGGAATCCGAAATGTGGCATTGTGAATACACGTCCACCCGCATACACTGGGGTGAGGCGGCGGGTCCGCTTTATGTAGAGTTGTGGTATTCTGAATACACCTCCACCCGCATACATTGGGGTGAGACGGTAGGGCCTCTTTGTATAGAATTTCTGGTATTGTGATTGCACCTCCACCCGCATATATTGGGGTGAGGCGGCTGGGCCGCTTTGTGTAGAGTTATGGTATTGTGAATACACCTCCACCCGCATACATCGGGGTAAGGCGGCATGGATGCTTTGTGTAGAGTTTGTGGCATTGTGAATACACCTCTACCCGTATACATTGGGGTGAGGCAGCAGGGCTGCTTTGTGTAGAATTTCTGGTATTGTGATTGCACCTCTACCCGCATACATTGGGGGGTAAGGTGGCATGGCCGCTTTGTGTAAAGGTAGTTGTAGAGGATCCCCGACTTATGAAGTTATTATTGTTATTGAAATCTCTTAATAAATTTGCTATGACTTTAACAACTAACTAAGCCTTTTATTGTTACCATGATTTATCACATTCATGTTGTGTTTCCAAGTCCTTGCATAGGTGTTTTGTTTTCATACTAGTACTATTCGACATGTACTAATGTCCCTTTTGCCGGGGGTGCTGCATCTTTAATGGATGCTGGTGGTTCCATAGCAGGCGGTATTGATCAGTGATAGCAGCACACCCTCTCCGCAGCTGACTTGGTGAGCCCCACTTCATTTCGGGGTCCTGTATCTCTTGTTCCATGTACATAGTGTTTTGAGGTATAACCGAGGCCTTATTGCTGGCACTGTCGTAGCACTCTTTTGTTTCTGTTAGAGGCTCCGTAGACACAATGTGGGTTGTATATGGGTATTGGGAAAGTCAAACTAGCCTTGTTGTATTTGAATCACTTGTTGCACTTTAACTATGATTGTGTATATATTTTGAGACTATAAAATGAAGTGACTAATGGTAATGGAATTGGCATTGTTCACGGAATCCACTCAATGCTTAAATTAATTATATAAATGTATCTTCCCTTTTATTCATAGGCGACTTGGGTAGAAGGTAATCTAGCAGGCTTGATCGGCCGGGTTATCTCGGTTGAGCGTCGATCGTGCTCCTCGAGGTCGGGACGTGACAAACTTGGTATCAAAGCCTCAGGTTTTAAAGTATCCTAAGAATTCTCGGAGCCGTGTCTAGTAGAGTCTTTCTTATCAGTATGTTATTGACCACATCTATAATTAGGAGGCTACTTGGACATTTAGGAATAATACCCTTNTAGAATTTCTGGTATTGTGATTGCACCTCCACCCGCATATATTGGGGTGAGGCGGCTGGGCCGCTTTGTGTAGAGTTATGGTATTGTGAATACACCTCCACCCGCATACATCGGGGTAAGGCGGCATGGATGCTTTGTGTAGAGTTTGTGGCATTGTGAATACACCTCTACCCGTATACATTGGGGTGAGGCAGCAGGGCTGCTTTGTGTAGAATTTCTGGTATTGTGATTGCACCTCTACCCGCATACATTGGGGGGTAAGGTGGCATGGCCGCTTTGTGTAAAGGTAGTTGTAGAGGATCCCCGACTTATGAAGTTATTATTGTTATTGAAATCTCTTAATAAATTTGCTATGACTTTAACAACTAACTAAGCCTTTTATTGTTACCATGATTTATCACATTCATGTTGTGTTTCCAAGTCCTTGCATAGGTGTTTTGTTTTCATACTAGTACTATTCGACATGTACTAATGTCCCTTTTGCCGGGGGTGCTGCATCTTTAATGGATGCTGGTGGTTCCATAGCAGGCGGTATTGATCAGTGATAGCAGCACACCCTCTCCGCAGCTGACTTGGTGAGCCCCACTTCATTTCGGGGTCCTGTATCTCTTGTTCCATGTACATAGTGTTTTGAGGTATAACCGAGGCCTTATTGCTGGCACTGTCGTAGCACTCTTTTGTTTCTGTTAGAGGCTCCGTAGACACAATGTGGGTTGTATATGGGTATTGGGAAAGTCAAACTAGCCTTGTTGTATTTGAATCACTTGTTGCACTTTAACTATGATTGTGTATATATTTTGAGACTATAAAATGAAGTGACTAATGGTAATGGAATTGGCATTGTTCACGGAATCCACTCAATGCTTAAATTAATTATATAAATGTATCTTCCCTTTTATTCATAGGCGACTTGGGTAGAAGGTAATCTAGCAGGCTTGATCGGCCGGGTTATCTCGGTTGAGCGTCGATCGTGCTCCTCGAGGTCGGGACGTGACAAACTTGGTATCAAAGCCTCAGGTTTTAAAGTATCCTAAGAATTCTCGGAGCCGTGTCTAGTAGAGTCTTTCTTATCAGTATGTTATTGACCACATCTATAATTAGGAGGCTACTTGGACATTTAGGAATAATACCCTTCTTTGATGTTCTTTATCGTGCGATAAAGATGATTGTAAGATTGTTCCACCTTTAACTCGTGCTTTGCTCTAACTTTCAGTACATGGTGCCTAGGAAGAAAGCAAGAACTGGCCAAGGAGCCAATGTTACCCTAGGAGTGGCAGTTGATTCTATATTTGATGATGCTGGTGAGCACCCAAGGGGTGAGGATATTCCCCCAATTACTAAGCCCCTTGAATCTATTATTCCTGCTCAGACTGCACCAGTTCCTACACCCACTGAGGGTGCAATGGTCCCTCCAAATGATATTCCAGTTCCACCTACAGCCCCAGCTTCCGGTCCCGGTGTATATAATGGGGATCTTTGGGGAGACATACATATGTTGGCTCAGATAGTGGATTCCCAGGCCTAGAGATCAAATGTTGCACCCACTTCTTCTAGTTAGTCAGGGGATTCCGCTAGTTCTAGGGTGAAAAGGTTCCTCCAATTGGATCCTCCAATGTTCACAGGTACTGATCCTGGGGAGGACCCACAGGACTTTATTGATGAGATGCAGAAGACTCTCCGAGTTGTGCATTCTACTAAGATAGAGGTAGTGGAGTTGGAATCATACCGCCTAAAAAGGGTAGCCTATTCTTGGTTTGATATGTGGGAGGAGTCCCATGAGGATAGGAGTCCCGTGAGGAGGGAAGCCCTCCGGCGAGGTGGAGTGAGTTCACCAATGCCTTTATGGATCATTTATTGTATGCCGAGACTAAGGCGTCCCATGCCACTGAGTTTGAGAGCCTGAAGCGCGGTAGCATGAATGTGTGGGAGTACTATATGGAGTTCACGCGCCTGTCCAAGTATGCTATTCACATGTTGCCCACTATGGATGTTAGAGTGTGCCGGTTTATGCAGGGTATTATCCCTTTGGTTATTAATAAGGCCGCTACAGTTGCCTTGAATTCTGATATGAACTATGGGAAGATGGTGGTATTTTATCAAGCTACAAAGGACTGTAAACTAAAAAATAGAAGGGAGCGTAAGGGTAGCAGCAAGGCCTGGACCGCGGGCAACTTAGGTGGTCCTTCTGGTGGTGGTAGGTCTATATTTAGGGGAGGGTCATCAGGGCCATCTCAGTCATGCACTCACCAGTAGGGTTGGCTTGGAGGGAGATTCCAGCATCAGCGGAGGCCCCCATTCCCTAAGTGTGGGAGGATGCACTTTGGGGCCTACTTCATTGATCTACCTATATGCTACGGGTGCGGTATGAGGGGTCACATTCAGATGGATTTCCGCGTGTCCTGCTAGATAATGGGTAGAGGTGCAGCGCAGCTAACTAGTTCTGCAACTACTTCATCCACAGCACCTCTTCCAGCTGGAGGCACCCCAGCACCCGCGGGGCATGGTGCATCTAGGGATGGTGCACAGAGTTTAGGAGGACCCAGCAGATTTTATGCTATGCGGGGGCGTCGGGATTCAGAGACTTCTCCAGGTGTTGTCACAGGTATATTGGCTGTCCAATCCCATGATGTATATGATCTTATTGATCCCGGTTCCACTTTGTCATATGTAACTCCTTATGTTGTTATGGGATTTGAGATAGAACCGGAATAACTTCATGAGTCGTTCTCTGTATCTACTCCGGTTGGCGAGTCTATTGTGGAAGCTCGAGTTAATAGGGATTGTGTTGTCATGGCGCGTGATCGGGACACCCTGGCCGATCTCATTGAATTGGGGATAGTTGATTTTGATGTAATAATGGGGATGAACTGGCTTTATTCATGTTTTGCTAAGATTGATTGTCGAACCAGGACCGTTAGTTTTGAATTTCCAAATGAGTCAGTGATTGAATGGAAGGGGGATGCTGTGGTGCTGAAGGACAAGTTTATTTCTTACCTTAAGGAACGAAGATGATTAAAAGGGGGTGTATCTACCATTTGGTCCAGGTTATGGACACCGATGCTGAGGCACCTACACTTGAGTCCGTGCCTGTTGTGAATGAATTTCCGGAGGTCTTTTGGATGAGCAACCTGGGATCCCACCAGACAGGGAGATTGACTTTAGGATTGATGTGATGCCGGGCACGCAGCCTATATCTATTCTACCCTACAGAATGGCACAACATAATTGAAGGAGCTAAAAGACAATTGAAGGATTTGTTAGAGAAGGGTTTCATCCGGCCAAGTGTGTCGCCTTGGGGAGCACCGGTCCTCTTTGTAAGAAAGAAAGATGGGTCATTAGGGATGTGTATTGACTATCGGCCGCTCAATAAGGTCACGATCAAGAATAAGTACCCACTGCCAAGGATAGATGATTTGTTTGACCAATTGTAGGGTGCTAAGTATTTCAAGATTAATTTAAGATCTGGGTATCAGAAATTAAAGATCAGGGAGCAGGATATTCCGAAAACAGCTTTCAGGACCCGGTATGGACACTTTGAATTTTTGTTAATGTCTTTTGGGCTAACAAATTCCCCGGCAGCTTTCATAGACCTTATGAATCGAGTCTTCAAGCCTTTTCTTGACTCCTTTGTGATAGTGTTCAATGACGATATACTGGTATATTCATGAAGTTGAGCGGACCATGTCGATCACCTTAGGGCAGTTCTACAGACTCTTTATCAGCACAAGTTGTATGCGAAGTTTTCGAAATGTGAATTTTGGCTTGAATCTGTCACGTTCTTGGGTCATGTCATCTCCAGAGAAGGAATTGAGGTTGATCCTCAGAAGATTGCAACTATGAAGAATTGGCCTAGACCTACTACCCCAATAGAGATTCGCAGTTTCTTGGGCTTAGCTGGATATTATAGGAAGTTTGTGGAGGGGTTCTCTACTCTTGCCTCTCCGTTGACTAAATTGACGCAGAAGGCGGTTAAGTTCCAATGGTCAGATGCTTGTGAAAGGAGCTTCCAAGAATTGAAATCAAAATTAACTACGACATCGGTGTTGACCCTACCAGAGGGTACGGATGGGTTTGTGGTATATTGTGATGCTCCAAGAATCGGATTTGGGTGTGTATTAATACAACATGGCAAGGTGATAGCTTATGCTTCTAGGCAACTCAAGAATCATGAAAAGAACTATCCAACACATGACTTAGAGCTTGCAGCGGTGGTATTTGCATTGAAAATTTGGAATCATTATCTGTATGGGGTCCATGTGGATATATTTACGGACTATAAGAGCCTTCAATAAATTTTCAAACAGTGGAAATTGAATCTGAGGCAGAGAAGATGGCTTGAGTTACTCAAGGATTATGACATCGATATTCCGTATCATCCATGAAAGGCTAATATTGTAGAGGATTCTCTTAGCTGGAAATCTATGGAGGTTCATCGGTTGGCTTGTTTGGGAGTTCGTCTTCCGGATTCTAGTGAAGGAGGAGTGATTGTGCAAAATAGGGCTGAATCATCGCTTGTTGTGGAAGTCAAGGAAAGGCAATACAACAACCCATTGTTGGTACAATTGAAGGAGGGGATTCATAAATATAAGACCATGGACTTTTCTCTTGGCATGGATGATGGTACACTAAGGTACCAAGGGCGACTATGTGTTGCAAACGTGGATGGTCTCCAGGAAAGAATCATGACCGAGGCTCACACATCTAGGTATTTCGTACACCTGGCCTCTACCAAGATGTACCATGATCTTAAGGAAGTCTACTGGTGGAATGATATGAAGATGAATGTAGCGGACCTTGTGGCAAGATGTCCAAATTGTCAGCAAGTGAAGGCTGAACACCAGAGGCCCGGTGGGTTGGCACAGAATATAGAAATTCCGATGTGGAAATGTGAGATGATCAATATGGACTTTGTGGTAGGACTACCTCGCACTTCTCACAAGTTTGACTCGATTTGGGTAATTGTGGACCGACTAGCGAAATCAGCAAACTTCTTACATGTTAAGGCTACCGACACAACAGAATAGTATGCTCAGTTGTACATAAAGGAAATAGTCAGGTTGCATGGCACTCCAGTTTCTATTATCTCAGATCGGGGGGTAGAGTTTATGGCTAATATTTGGAAGAAACTTCAGCAAGGTTTGGGTACTCAGGCGAATCTTAGTACAACCTTTTACTCGCAGACTGACGGACAAGTAGAGCGGACTATTCAGATGCTTGAGGATATGTTGAGATCTTGTGTTCTTGACATCGGGGGTAGCTGGGATGATCATTTTCCGCTCATAGAATTTTTCTACAACAACAGTTATCATGCTAGTATCCAGATGGCACCGTACGAGGATTTATATAGTAGAAGATGTAGATATTCCATTGGGTGGTTCGAGAATGGGGAAGCAGAATTGATAGGGTCGGGCTTCATGCATCAGGCTACGTAGAACGTTAAGATCATTACAGAATGGTTGAAAACTACTCAGAGTCGTCAAAAGTCCTATTTGGATGTGCGTCGCAGGGATTTGGAGTTCAAAGTAGATGATTGGGTATTCTTGAAGGTTTCCCCTATGAAGGGTGTAATGTGGTTTGGTAAGAAATAAAAATTGAGTCCGAGGTTGATGGTAGGCTATAATATTGTATTTTAGTCGCTTATTACATTCCAATTTACTGCACTTTAATTGAGTTTGAGGGCTAATTGCTAGTGTTTTGCACTAATTATGTGTTTTATGCCTTGTAGGGGTGACTCCGATATATGTAGATGTTATGGAACAAATTCGAGCTAATTGTAGCTTTGAAGTCTGAGTAAAAGCCCAAAGGATTAAGCCGGAATCGAGTTCGAGGGTCGAGGATCACTTATGGGTGTCAAAATTCAAAAACGAATAATCTGCTAAAAAAATGCACTGGTGCGGCACACTGGGCGATGCACAGTGCGACACATTAGTGTAAACATCTGTCAAAAAATAGCAAACTTCAGAGACTGGGTTTTTGGCGTCTGTCAGGAAAAAGCACTAATGCTACGCACAATGCGAAGCATGAAATACAATAAGTTTGCAAGTTTTCCTATTTTGGCTAGGAAAGGGTGATTTCATTTGGGCCCGACCCTACTTGGTATAAATACATGGAAAAATGATATTTTCTGGACTTTTTGACACATCTAAGACCTAAGGAGGCTAGAGAGAAGGTGGAGAAGCCAAAGCACAAGGAATTCATCATTCAATCTTCACTCAAAACAAAAGTTTGGATCGTTTAATGTTTTTCTTTATATTTGTGATGAATTACTTCATATCTATGAAGTATTTCTCTTTAGGGATTGATGGATTGGGTGTTTTGATGATTGATTGAGGATATTAACACTAGTTTTTATGTATTGAATTGTTTCGGGTGATTTAATTATTGCATCGATATTCACATGTTCATGTAATCGAGAGAGGCATAACTTGTGATGTTATTGCATCATCATGTTGGTTGAATTCATTGATTCTTCATAGTAATTAAAAGAGGCTAGTTGAATTATTGTTTAGACCTAGTTAGGAGGATAATCTAAAGAGGTTCTCCTAAAGACTAGTCCACTACAAATTCGTGCATATCTTCACCGAGCATAAGTTGGTTCATATTGTGAGGTTGAGACTTAATCGAGAGAGGCGTTTCTACTAAACGTTTGAACTAATGATTGAGTGAATTCGAGAGACTCACTTGAACATTAGAAGTGAATTAACGAAAGTTAAATAACATACAATTATCTTGCACCTATCCAATCAACCCTTATTTTCTCCTGTTGATATCTTCTTTGCATAATTGTGTTGAATTGTCATTAGTCAATTAGATTTAGAGTCTTAGTTAATTTTAGTTCTTAATAATATAATCTCAGTTGTTGATCATTTTGAATAGAAATCTAGCTACAAGCTACGAAAATACTATTTAACTCCAATCTCTGTGGATATGATAATTTTCTATACTATCTTTGACTAGCGAGCATATTTTGGTGAGTGTTTTGAGCTCGTCAAATTTTGGCCTAAGGACAAGGAATTCATCATTTAATCCTCACTCAAGACAAGAGTTCGGATCGTTTAATTCTTTTCTTTATATTTGTGATGAATTACTCTATATCTATGGAGTAGTTCTCTTTAGGGATTGATAGATTTGGTGTTTTGATGATTGTTTGTAGATATTAACTCTAGTTTTTATGTATTGAATTATTTGCATCTATATTCATATGTTCATGTAATCGAGAGAGGCATAACTTGTGATATTCTTGCATCATCTTGTTGGTTGAATTCATTGATTCTTCTCAGTAATCGAAAGAAGCTAGTTGAGTTATTCTTTAGACCTAGTTAGGAGGATAATCGAAAGAGGTTCTACTAAAGACGAGTCCACTACGAATTCGTGCATATCTTCATCGAGCATAAATTGGTTCATATTGTGAGGTTGAGACTTAATCGAGAGAGGAGTTTCTACTAAATGTTTGAACTAATAATTGAGTGAATACGAGAGACTCACTTGAACATTAGAAGTGAATTAACGAGAGTTAAATCCTAGACAATTATCTTGCACCTATCCAATCAGTCCCTATTTTCTCCTATTGATATCTTCTTTGCGTAATTTTGTTCAATTGTCATTAGTTAATTAGATCTAGAGTCTTAGTTAATTTTAGTTCTTAATCATATAATCTCAATTGTTGATCATCTTAGATAGAAATCTAACTACAAGATACGAAAATACTGTTTAACTCCAATCCATGTGGATTCGATAATTTTCTATACTATCTTTGACTAGCGAGCATATTTAGGTGTGTGTTTTGAGCTCGTCAAAATTTTGCCAAAGCACAAGGAATTCATCATTCAATCCTCACTCAAGACAAGAGTTTGGATCGTTTAATGCTTTTCTTTATATTTGTTATGAATTACTCCATATATATGGACTAGTTCTCTTTAGGGATTGATGGATTTAGTATTTTGATGATTGTTTGTGGATATTAACTCTAGTTTGTATGTATTGAATTGTTTTGGGTAATTTAATTATTGCATCTATATTCACATGTTCATGTAATCGAGAGAGGCATAACTTGTAATGTTTTTGCATCATCCTGTTGGTTGAATTCATTGATTCTTCTTCGTAATCGAAAGAGGCTAGGTGAATTATTGTTTAAACCTAGTTAGGAGGATAATCGAAAGAGGTTCTCCTAAAGACCAGTCTTCTACGAATTCGTGCATATCCTCACCGAGCATAAATTTGTTCATATTGTGAAGTTAAGACTTAATAGGGAGAGGAGTTTCTACTAAACGTTTGAACTAATAATTGAGTGAATTCGAGAGACTCGCTTGAACATTAGAAGTGAATTAACGATGGTTAAATCCCAGACAATTATCTTGCACCTATCCAATTAACCCCTATTTTCTCCTATTGATATCTTCTTTGCTTAATTTTATTCAATTATCATTAGTCAATTAGATCTAGAGTCTTAGTTGATTTTAATTCTTAATGATATAATCTCAATAGCTGATCATCTTGTATAGCAATCTAGCTACAAGCTACGAAAATACTGTGTAAATCCAATCCCTGTGGATACGATAATTTTCTATACTATCTTTGACGAGCGAGCATATTTAGGTGTGTGTTTTGAGCTCGTCAAATTTTGGCACCATTGCCAAGGATTGGCAATCAATAGTGTTTGAAATAGTTTGTAGTGCTAATTCAGGATTTTTTTTCCTTTTGTTTTATTTTATTTTTCTTTTTTTACGGTTGGTATTCTTTGACTGTGCGCAGGTTACAGGTTAGATTGGTGCATGACTCGATCTTCTGGGAAACAATTGCTACCATACGAGCCAGAAACAGAAAAACAACTACAACAACTAAAGAAGAAAAGAAATCTCACCGAGACATTAGAAAAGGTTGGGCAATCCTCAACCAAAGATATGGCTGGAAACAGTGAAGATAATGTGGACCTGACTGCGAGAGAGGCAGCGCAACAAAGAGAAAAAGTGGCACGAGATGCTGAAGAAGCAGGTTTTAGAGATGCACAACGTATTTATGAAGAAGAGAGGGGTCACAGACTTAATCAAAATCAACCCGTGGGTGTAGGACAATTTAAAAACATAGCTCCCGGTGCTGGGAGGCCACTTGATGATTATTCTAGACCGGTCTACAACCAAGGTTTGTTAAGCATTCGACCACCTCCAGTTGCAACAAACAATTCGAATTGAAGCAAGGGTTGCTTCACACTCTGCAAACTGTTGTGTCTTCGGAGGAAAGACGAACGAAGATCCAAACAATCATCTAATGGACTTCGAGGAGATCATAAACACCTTTCAATATAATGGTGTTTCACAAAATGCAGTTTATCTAAGGGCATTCCCCTTCACACTGAAAGATGATGCAAAGCAGTGGCTTCAGAGCTTGCCTCAAGTATCTATTCGAACATGGGAGGAGATGACCAGAATATTTCTTGAAAAATATTTCTCCTCACCTAAAACGGGTAAGTTTAGAAGAGAGATCCATAACTTCTGCCAGAAAGATAATGAAATAGTTTTTGAAGCTTGAGAGAGGTTTAAGGAGATAGTCAGAAAGTGTCAACACAGTGGTATTGAACTCTGGATGCAACTACAGGATTTTTGGGATGGGTTGACACCAGCCTCACGCAAAATATTGAGCGATGCAGCCGGAGGCCCGTTAATGAAGAAGACACCAGAGGAGATAGTCATTATTCTCGATGAATTATCTGAAGATGCAAATCAGTGGCTCTCTGAAAGTGCTGAAAGAATACGGGCGAATGGTGTTCACCTGGTTGATGCTAACAAATATGTGTAGGTATAGCTTGATGCTATGGAGAAGAAGATAAGGAAGTTGACCTTAGCCTCAATACAGAGTGATACTCATGTAGCATGTGATACTTTTGGAAGAGGACACCCTACTCATGAGTGTCAAGCCTCAACTGAGGAAATTAATGCTATTGAAAATTATAACTTTAATGCAATGGGTCAGAGGCACCCCGATTTTTCATAGAGTTTACCAGGAGGTACAACAAATGCATGGCAACAAAATAACGCTAAACCTCAGGGACAAGGGGTGTCTGTTTTCCAAAATCAGCAAAGGCAGCAGTTTCACCCTCAACAGCCAATTCAGTCTAGGTTATAAGATCTAAATAAGTCCTTCATTGTCAAGACATATAAGAGATTAGATGCTCATGGTGCAGCTATCAAAGAACTTGGCACAGGGTTGCGAAATTTGGAGAAGCAAGTGGGACAAATTGCCACCATATTATCTGAGAGGATCCCAAGTACTTTGCCATCTGACACTGAAAGGAACCCCAAAGAAAATATAAATGTTGTAACTCTGAGAAGCGGTCAAGTGTTGGAAGAGCCCACTCCGGTCCAAAAAGAGAATGTGCCTGAAAAGGAAATTGGGGAGCAGCTGAATAATGAAGTTGATAAAAAGAAGACAGGAAAGAAGGGAGCTGATAAGAAGAAGAAGGAGGACACTTCGAGAAGGGATGAATCTAATGAAGAGAGCAAGCACATGAATGCTTTACCTTTTCCCCAAAAGCATTATAAAGAGAAGCTGGATAAACAATTTGAGATGTTCCTAGATATGCTGAGATAGGTTAATGTAAACTTGCCATTCACAGAGGTGCTCTCCCAAATGCCAGATTATGCAAAATTCTTGAAGGAGATCCTTACAAAGAAAAGGAAGGTCGAGGAGATATCAATGGTCAAACTCATAGAGCATTGTAGTGCTATCTTGCAAATTAAGCTCCCACAAAAATGTGGAGATCCAGGGAGTTTTACTATACCTTGCTCTTTAGGCTCTATTAAATTTGATAAATCTTTATATGATTCTGGTGCCTCAATTAATTTAATACCTTTATCTATTTATAAGAAGTCGTAGAGTGAGATTGAAGAGATAAGGTCGGTACCAATATCTTTGTAGCAGGCTCACCAAACAACTCTGATACCCGAGGGGATAGTGGAAGATGTTTAGTGCAGGTAGATAGGTTTGTATTTCCTGTGGACTTTATTGTAGTAAATATGGATGAGAATAAGGAGGTCCCTCTCATTTTAGGAAGACCATTCTTAGCAACGGGTAGAGCAATATTAGACAAGGACAAAAAGATTTTCTTTTGTTAGGTAGTGTAATAATTCCCCCTTGCTTTTTCTTTGTGCCGCGGTTCTTTTCCAAGGGTTTTGATTGAACCGGGTGTAGTTATTTTTTGTTTTTAGAAGTAGGAAACCTTGTGCTATGATTTGAATTGGAAGTAATGTCTCTTGACTTTATTATGACTTGAAAATAGTGAGTGCTTTTAGTTGTGACGCTTAGGCTCTGTTTTTGACTCTTGCATATTCACCATAAATTGTATAAGTTTAACTTTGCTTAACTGCTTTGACTAGAGAGTCTTGATCATCCAGTCTTGAGTGAGTTATGTGCCATGTGTGTGTGAGATTTTTGTGTTATTCTGTGCATTGCATTTGATGTCTAGAACTTTCCCCATGTATTTTCAAAGCGAATTAGTAGTTTTCTTCAGTTTGGAAAGTGATATAGGCATTTCTTTGTTGAGAAAGTTATATGCTTTTACCCACCTAATTGTTATGTATCTTAGTTAACCCCATTGAGCCTGTAATCCTGTTTCTTTTGGAAACCACATTACAAGCCTTACTCATTTGTTTGAATTGACCATCTATTTTAACCATTTACCTCTTGTGAGCACTTGAATTTGGTATGAACTTTGTAAAAGTTAAAGTGTGGGGTGTTGGTTGGGCTTTCGAGTGGAACTATTGAAATAAGGAAAAAGGTGCACTGTTTTGAAAAAGTAAGAGCCACTTGAATTGAAAAAAGAAAGAGATTAATTGTACGATTGTGAGAAATAATCCTTGATAGTGGTTACTTATGATGTAATTGTGCTTAAATAAGTTGGGAGTTAATATTTATTGATGTGAAGGTGGGGTTATGGTTTGACATAGGTGTGGGGTTTTGAACAATGAAATATATGTATTAAAATGCTTAGGGAGGTGTAGTCACTCTTATATCTAAATGTATCTTACCCGTCTCGCAGCTTACATTACAACCGATGAAAGTCCTATTTGATCCTTGACTGAATGGGCTCGATTAGTTGAGTAGTACACTACGGGAAAGCCTATGGTGCATCTTCTGTGGCATATGAATGTTGTTTCTGAGAGTGAGTGAATTCTTTATATCTTGAGTTCCTAATTATTTTTAACTTTTATTGTGTGTGGAACTACTCTTTTTTATTGTGAGGGCACTTGATTCATGAAGGAAAGGCAATATTGTTGACCTCTATATTAGAGTAAGTGAGTGAGTTGTAAATAATGCATGGTGCTTTTGAGTCAATTCTTGAGGTGAAGATGTTACACTATTGCGCTTAGTCTATTTTAAATATTCCTTGTGTAATGAGTTAGGAGAGTCTCTTAGTAAGGTTGTGTCTATATAAAGTGTGGTGTGATTGCTCAAGGACGAGCAATAGTTTAAGTCTGGGATGTTGATGGTAGGCTAAACTCTTGTATTTTAGTCGCTTATTACATTCTAATTTATTGTACTTTAATTGAATTTGAGTGTTAATTACTAGTGTTTTGCACTAATTGTGTGTTTTATGCCTTGTAGGAGTGATTACGAGCTATGTAGATGTTATGGAACTAATTGGAGCTTTGAAGTCTGATTAAAAGCCCAAAGGAATAAGCCGGAATCGTGTTCAGGGGTCGAGGATCACTTCTCGGCGTCAAAATTCAAGGAAGAATAATCTGCTGAAAAAATGCACTGGTGCGGGGCACTGGGCGTCGCACAGTGCGACGCATCAGTGTAAAAATCTGTCAGAAAATAGCAAACTTCAGAGTTTGGTTATTTGGGGTCAGTCAGGAAAAAGCACTAATGCTATGCACCCTGCTATGCACAGTGCAACGCATGAAATACAATAAGTTTGCAAGTTTTCCTATTTCGGCTAGGAAAGGGTAATTTCGTTTGGGCCCGGCCCTACTTGGTATAAATACATGGAAAAATAGTATTTTCTAGACTTTTTGACACATCTAAGACCTAAGGAGGCTAGAGAGAAGGTGGAGAAGCTAAAGCACAAGGAATTCATCATTCAAGCCTCACTCAAGACAAGAGTTTGGATTGTTTAATGTGTTTCTTTATATTTGTTATGAATTACTCCATATCTATAGAGTAGTTCTCTTTAGCGATTAATGGATTTGGTGTTTTGATGATTGTTTGTGGATATTAAATCAAGTTTTTATGTATTGAATTATTTTGGGTGATTTAATTATTGCATCTATATTCACATGTTTGTGTAATCAAGAAAGGCATAACTTGTGATGTTTTTGCATCATCTTGTTGGTTGAATTCATTGATTCTTCTTAGTAATTGAAAGAGGCTAGTTGAGTTATTGTTTAGACCTAGTTAGGAGGATAATAAAAAGAGGTTCTCCTAAAGACCAATCCACTACAAATTCGTGCATATCTTCACCGAGAATAAATTGGTTCATATTGTGAGGTTGATACTTAATCGAGAGAGGAGTTTCTAATAAACGTTTGAACTAAAAATTGAGTTAATTCGAGAGACTCACTTGAACATTAGAAGTGAATTAACAAGAGTTAAATCACAGACAATTATCTTGCACCTATCTAATCAACCCTTATTTTCTCCTGTTGATATCTTCTTTGCGTAATATTGTTGAATTGTCATCAGTCAATTAGATTTAGAGTCTTAGTTAATTTTAGTTCTTAATCATATAATTTCAATTGTTGATAATTTTGGATAGAAATCTAGCTACAAGATACGAACATACTGTTTAACTCCAATCCCTGTGGATTCGATAATTTTCTATACTATCTTTGACTAGCGAGCGTATTTAGGTGTGTGTTTTGAGCTCGTCAAATTTTTGCCAAAGCACAAGGAATTCATTATTCAATCCTCACTTAAGACAAAAGTTTGGATCGTTTAATGCTTTTCTTTATATTTGTGATAAATTACTCCATAACTATGGAGTAGTTCTCTTTACGGATTGATGGATTTGATGTTTTGATGATTGTTTGTGGATATTAACTCTAGTTTTTATGTATTGAATTGTTTTGGTTGATTTAATTATTGCATCTATATTCACATGTTCATGTAATCGAGAGAGGCATAACTTGTGATGTTTTTGCATCATCTTGTTGGTTGAATTCATTGATTCTTCTTAGTAATCGAACGAGGCTAGTTGAGTTATTGTTTAGACCTAACTAAGAGGATAACCGAAAGAGGTTCTCCTAAAGACAAGTCCACTGCGAATTCGTGCATATCTTCACCGAGCATAAATTGGTTCATATTGTAAGGTTGAGACTTAATCGACAGAGGAGTTTCTACTAAATGTTTGAACTAATAATTGAGTGAATTCGAGAGACTCACTTGAACATTAAAAGTGAATTAACGAGAGTTAAATCCCAGACAATTATCTTGCACCTATCCAATCAATCCCTATTTTCTCTTATTGATATCTTCTTTGCTTAATTTTGTTCAATTGTCATTAGTCAATTAGATCTTGAGTCTTAGTTAATTTTAGTTCTTAATCATATAATCTCAATTGTTGATCATCGTGGATAGCAATCTAGCTACAAGCTACGAAAATACTATTTAACTCCAATATCTGTGGATACGATAATTTTCTATACTATCTTTGACTAGCGAGCATATTTAGGTGTGTGTTTTGATCTTGTCAGAGTTATGTCAAACCGTACAGGTTCTTTTTGAGGATTGTCCAGGTGGCTTACATGCTAGAACTACCTCCAGAGGTGTCCTTAGTGCACCCGGTGTTTCATGTATCCATGTTGAAGAAGGTAGTTTGAGATCCGTCGCTTATTGTTCTGGTTGAGACTATTGAGGTTAACGAAGAATTGTCGTATGAAGAAATTCCCGTTTCCATTCTTGATAGGCAAGTTCGAAAATTGAGGAACAAAGAAATTGCCTTTGTGAAAGTGTTATGGAGAACCCAATAAGTCGAAGAGGCCACCTGGAAGCCGAGGAAGAGATGAATAAGAAGTATCCTAATTTATTTGAATAGCTATGTAATTGTGTCTATGATGTTGAAAGCTAACTTTCTATAAACTATGTTTCCCATGTACGGCCCATGTTGAGGTTGCTCCTCCTTGGTAATGTAACGTTTATTAGCATTGTGGCCGGTGTTGTTTGATAAGTGGGGATTTTGACTACGTATTAGCGTCTTTTAGCTTTCGTTTTAGTTCAAAAGCGTTTAATTGTGTTCTCAAAAACTGATGACATATGCTTAATTGCAAGAATATTGGAAATTGAGCCTCCAAGAATAAATCCAACTGAAGAAGGAGTGATATGAACTTAAGGACAAAAATAGACACAAAAGCTTAAAGTGCGGACCGCAGAACATCATCTACGGCCGCAAATTGTGAAGAAGAACTTATCAGAGATCTGTGAGAGAGTTGTGACCCAACCCTAGAGTGTAAACTTAATGGGTGTTTGATTTATTGCTTGTTTATGGTTGGGTGTTTATTATTTAGCCTTGTTCATGCTTTTAGTTGTAGATTTAATGGTTGCAAACATTAGTTCATGCCTATTTGACTTGGTCTCTACTTGAGAAAGAGAGACTTAGTCTAGGAAAATTTGGCTAACGGGAAATTGGGGTGAATCAAGAGATTGATAGTCCTAATGAAAGGGTTGAATCTAGAGATAGTAAAACCCGACTTGAGCTTTGTGTCAACCGTTTTGTTCAACACCCACTTGGACTTGAGAAAGCCAATTTGGACAAAGTCACTCTCGGACCGAGAGGTATTGAGTGGGTACTCAAGTGTTGATAGCTATAATACACCCCGATCAATAAAACAAGCTTTAAATTTTATAACCCATTAGGCAAACACCTAGGTAAAGGTCATAGCCCTATGCCTTTTACAGTATTTGAAAAACAACAACAAAAATAATTTCTTAGTTTCATTACTTAATCTTGAAATCTTAACTTGGAATAGATATAGAACAAGCATCAATTTGTGGAAGTGTAATTTGAGATAGTTCATACTCATACACTTCAATTTTTAACTCCTAAATCCCACGTATAACTCCCTGTGGAATTCGACCCTGACTCCTTGTTCGGTATTGCAATTGCAATCGACTGTTTTATAACTTTGAATTGAGGTGTGAACTTGGATGAGATTAATTTTTGGTACCGTTATCGGGGAGCATAAAAATGGATTTAGCTATATATTTGGTTTTGTGTGTGAATTGTCTTCTTTTTCTTCCTTGTTACTGATTTGTGCGAATCAATTATAGGTACCATAATGGAAAACAACAACGATCAACTCAGAAACATTCCTTTGGGGGATGTGGACGTTGAAGATGACCAAGTTGAAGAGGTTCCTCTTGAACCTCAAGCAAATAGAAGAGGCGGGGAACCTCAAGACAACGTCCCACCTCCACCTTCACCAAGAGCGGCTCCACACTGGGTGTTGCCGAATGAAGGGTATGCAAGTCCCATTGTCCCTCCCCGCATTAGGGTGGGCAACTTTCAAATCACAAATGTAATTCTCACATTGTTAGAGTAACGGGGATTCTTTACGGGGGCTCCGAGTCAAAATGCATACAAACATTTGAAAGGGTTTGTGGACACCTGTTCGGGGAGTAAACAGACAAACGTCTCCAAAGATTCTTTAAAGTTGAGGCTATTTCCTTTCTCTCTACAGGGGAAAGCCTTGGATTGGCTAGAAAGATTGCCAAATCACTCCATCCATACATTGGTTGAATTGGCGGAGAAATTTATTTCCAAGTTCTTTTCTCCCGGGCATATGGCTACTCTTAGAGACAAGATTCTAGCATTCAAACAAGATCCCAGTGAGCCGTTGCATGAAATATGGGAGACGTACCGAACTATGGTCAAAGAGTGCTCAAATAATGACATGACGGAGGCTATGATTCAACAAACTTTCTATTGAGGGATCAATACTACCAATCAGTGCGTGGTTAATCAACTTGCCGGTGGAAATTTCATGACAACGCCATATGCAGAAGCTTGCGAGATTTTAGATGAAATGGCGAATACGTCTTCGGCATGGCAAAGTAGAGCAAATGTTTCGCAAGGTGATCCGAACGTGATTCAACTACATAAAGAATTGCAGGACCACGGGCAAGTCATTGCCGAGTTGACCACCACAATGAATCAATTAGCCAAAGCTCAACTTCAACAAGTGCAAAATCCTAAGCAAGTCAATGCCATGGAGGGAGTTAGTATGATGGTGAATAAAAGAAGGTCCAAAGGTCCACAAGTGAAAACCCCTATGGAGCATTATGTGTAAGAAGATAGTGGGTTTGATCAAGATGAATCTTACAATGAACAAGAGGAGGAAGTGAAATATGTGAATAGCTTTCAAGGGCAAAGAAACAACTCTCAAGGCTCGAATCAACAACAATGGCGACCTCAAGGTAATCAAGGGAATTGGAATTTTAACAACCAAGGTAATCAGAATGGTGGCAACACTCAAGGGAATTGGAATAGTAACAATAATAAAGGAAATTAGAGTGATGATAACCAAGGCAATTGGAGTGGCAATAATCAAGGATATTGGGGAGTCAACAACCAAGGGGAATGGAACAATAATCAAGGCATTTGGGGGTTGGGTTTTCAAAGGCCCCCGATGTATCAACAACCGAGCAACCCGCCTCCTTATCCTTCCCATGGTCCAAATTCTTCCAACAATGAGATGGGACAAATTGAAAACATGTTTAAGAAAATGATGGAGAAAAATGCCGACTCCGATGCCCAACTTGCCTCTCACACTATATCTATCTGAAACTTGGAAGTCCAAATGGGGTACTACCAAGTGATACGGTGGCGAACCCCAAGGGTGAAAACAACACGAGACATGCCATGGCCATTACTACAAGGAGTGGAAAAGGTGGGGATGCACCCACCTCAAATCAACGGAAGCTTGTGGATGATGAGCAAGTGGTTCAAGAAGATGAGATCCCGGACAATGTGATGAAAGCAAATGAGGAAGGACGGATTGATATTGATGATAATGTGGAGAAAACTCAAGAGGAAGTGAACCCATCTAGGGATCACATTATTAACATACCGGAACTGGTAGTGCAAAAGTCTAAGACACCAATGCCTAGGCCTCCTCCTCCATATCCTCAAAGGCTCGCCAAGAAAAATGGCGAGAATCAATTCAAAACGTTCATTGACATGATGAAGAGCCTATCTATCAATGTGTCATTAGTTGAAGACTTGGAGCAGATGTCTGGTTATGCAACGTTTATGAAGGATTTAGTGACAAAAAAGTAATTGATGAATTTTGAAACTATAAAAATGACTCATCGAGTGAGTGCTGTACATTCAATGGCTCCCAAGTTGGAGGATCACGGCACTTTCATGATTCTTTGTACCATTGAGAGTGCCGAGTTTGCAAAAGCTCTTTGTGACCTTGGGAAAAATATCAATTTGATGCCCTATTCAGTTTTCAAGACTTTGGGAATTGGGCAACCAAGACCCACATCTATGAGATTACAAATGGCCCATCGTACCATGAAGAGACCATTGGCAGTGATTGAAGATGTATTGGTTCGTGTTGATAAATTCATTCTTCCAGAGGATTTTGTCATTCTTGATTGTGAGGTTGATTATGAGGTGCATATTATTCTTGATAGACCTTTCCTTGCTATGGGGAAGGCTCTAGTTGATGTTGAAGTCAGAAAACTTACCTTCAGGATTGGTGATGAAAAAGTGGTTTTCCATGTGTGTAAGTCGATGCGGCAACCCAATAGCAAAGAGGTGTGTTATTTTGTAGACTTGGTGACCGATGTGATTGTAGATGAAACAATTGATGTGATGAATGTTGATGATACATTGGAGACCATCTTGCTCAACTTTGATGATCACGAAATGGATGGCTTCATGGAATGTGTGAACTTGTGGCAAGGAATGGGGTCGTACACTTATGAGCCTCGCAGATTGTCCTTGGATCTTGAAAATAGGACAACTCCTCCAACAAAGACCTCGATCAAGGAGCCTCCTATCTTGGAGTTTAAGCCATTGTCTCAACATCTTCGGTATGAATTTCTTGGCCCTTCTTCTACTTTACCAGTTATTCTTTTCTCTTGTTTGACTAACATGCAAGTAGACTCTACATTGGCGGTGCTACAAAAGAGGAAGAGGACTATTGGATGGACATTGGCGGATATTTAGGGGATTAAGCCCCTCATTTTGCATGCACAATATTAACTTGGAGAAAGGTGTCAAACCATCTATTGAAAATCAAAGGAGACTCAATGAAGCCAAGAAGTTGTCAAAAAGGAGATCATCAAGTGGTTGGATGTCGGGGTTGTCTATCCCATTTCTGATAGTTCGTGGAATTCTCCGGTTCAATGTGTCCAAAAAGAAGGGGGCATGACGGTGGTCACCAATGATAAGAATGAGTTGATTTTTACAAGAACGGTGACCGGGTGGAGAATGTGTATGGACTATCGTAAGCTCAACAAAGTCACAAGGAAGGACCATTTTTCACTTCCCTTCCTAGATCAAATGCTTGATAGATTGGCCGGCTGTACTTTCTATTGTTTTCTTGATGGGTATTCCAGATACAACCAAATTCTTATTGCTCCGGAGGATTAAGAGAAGAATAGCTTTACATGTCCTTATGGTACTTTTGCCTTCAAGCGGATGCCATTTGGGTTGTGCAATGCACTGACAACTTTTCAAAGGTGTATGATGGCGATCTTTACTGATATGGTGGAGGATTACCTTGAAGTCTTCATGGATGACTTCTCGGTGATCGGTAATTCTTTTGATGATTGTCTCGCAAACTTGGATAAAGCGTTGGCAAGATGTGAAGAAACAAACTTTGTGCTTAATTGGGAGAAATGTCATTTCATGGTCAAGGAAGGCATTGTCCTTGGCCACAAGATCTCAAAGAATGGAATTGAAGTCGATAAGGCAAAGGTTGAGGTGATTTCTAAACTTCCACCTCCAACTTCAGTGAAAGGCGTGCGGAGTTTCTTAGGTCACGCTGGATTTTACCGACGTTTCATCAAGGATTTTTTTAGAGTGGTGAACCCTTTGTTTAAGATTTTGGAGAAAGATGCTAAGTTCCACTTCAGTGATGATTTCATGAAAGCCTTTAAATTGGTAAAGTTCAAGTTGACTACTACTCCCATTATTACCGCTCAAAATTGTAGTGTTCCTTTTGAGCTCATGTGCGACGCAAGTGATGTAGCGGTAGGGGCTGTTTTAGGGCAACGCATCAACAAGAATTTTTATCCGGTATACTATGCTAGTAAGACCATGAATAGTGCCCAAGTCAACTACACTGTCACGGAGAAAGAGCTCCTTTCCATTGTCTTTGCTATGGAGAAGTTCCGCCCTTACTTGATGGGTGCAAAAGTCATTGTCCACACGGATCATGCAGCACTTCGCTATCTTATGAGCAAGAAAAATCCAAAATCCCGGTTGATGAGATGGGTTCTTTTATTGCAAGAGTTTGATATTGACATCCAATATCGCAAAGGAAGTGAAAACCAAGTGGCGGACCACTTGTCTTGTTTGGAGGAGGAGGGGAGGCCGCATGATGGCCTTGAAATCAATGACTCCTTCCCTGATGAGCAACTCTTGGCTATTTCAATGAAAGAGGTGCCATGGTTCGTGGATCTAGCAAATTTTCTTGTAAGTGGTATCCTCCCGAATGAGTTCTCTTCAAACCAAAGGAAGAAGCTCTAATGGGATTGTCAAGACTATTATTAGGATGAACCGTACCTTTTTTGAATTTGTACGGATGGAGTGATTAGAAGATGTATACCGGAGGAGGAACAAGTTGAAATTTTTGGGGCCTGTCATTCTTCGTCATATGGTGGTCACCATGGTGGAGCAAGAACGACTGCCAAAGTGCTAAATTACGATTTCTATTGGCCCACCCTTTACAAGGATGCAAGTGATCTAGTCAAGCGTTGTGATGAATGTCAAAGGGGAATATCAAAGGAAAATGAAATTCCCCTCACCACCATTTTGGAGATTGATATTTTCGATGTGTGGGGTATTGACTTCATGGGTCCTTTTGTGAGCTCTTATGGAAACACCTACATCTTGGTCGCGGTTGATTATGTCTCCAAATGGGTTGAGGCTCTTTCTCTACCCAACAATGAAGCGAGAAGTGTGGTGGCATTTTTGAAGAAAAATTTTTGTACAAGATTTGGTACTCCAAAGGCTATCATAATGATGGGGGATCACATTTTTGCAACAAAGCTTTCAACACCTTACTCACCAAGTATGGTGTCACTCATAAAGTCACAACTCCCTATCATCCACAAGCAAGCGGTCAAGTGGAAGTCTCCAACCGGGAGATAAAGAGTATTTTGTCCAAACCAGTAAATGCTAACCGGATAGATTGGTCCAAAAAACTTGATGATGCTATATGGTCTTATAGGACGGCTTACAAAACACCTATCAGAATGTCTCCATACCGGTTGGTGTTCAGAAAAGCTTATCATCTTCTGGTGGAACTTGAGCACAAAGTCATGTGGGCTTTAAAGAAGTTGAATCTTGAGTGGGATGTCGCTGCCAACTTAAGGGTGGCACATTTGAACGAGTTGGATGAGTTCCAGTATCATGCATACACAAGTTCGTCCTTACACAAAGAGAAGATGAAATATCTTCATGACAAGTGTGTTTGGAACAAAGAGTTTAAAGAGGGTGATCTTGTGTTGTTGTTCAATTCGTGATTACGGATGTTTCCCGGAAAGTTAAAGTCTAAATGGAGTGGCCCGTTTGAGGTTGTGGCTATGACACCCTTTAGTGCTTTGGACTTGAAGAATAAAAATGATGAGATGTTTAGAGTCAATGGTCACTGGGTGAAGCATTATCTGGGAAACGTTGGTGATGGCCACGTCGTGGTGGTAATTCATTTCAAATGATTGTAATCTGCGTCGTGCCGCGACATTAAATCAGGCTCTTCTTGGGAGACAACCCATGTTTCTTTTTTTTAGATAGGTTTTATTTTGTGCTAAACAGTTTTGAAGTGTGTTGCAGGAACTGTGCTAAGAAAAAATGGCTAAGTATAGAAAAAGTGCGGACCGCACAATTTTGAATGCTATAGCATAAGTCAACTGCGGCCGCAAAATTCTTGTGTGGTTTGATATGTAAAAATGCAAACTCTCTGAAGTTTGTTTGTCAGAGAAATGGCCAAAGTGCGGCCGCACAAGGAAATCTGTGGACCGCATCAACATCTGCAGTCGTACATCTGATTATGCGGACCGCAGATCAATAAAGGGAACTTGAACAACAGGTAACAGAATACCGACCGCAGAAGGAATTTTGCGGCCGCAATCGTCTATTGAACCCTTAGCTAAAACCGGTTAATATAAATAGCAGCCCTAATGCTACTGTTGAAACTTTCCAATCTCTGAGAAATTAAAACAAAGTCTAAAATCTTGCACACAACTGATTCAATCATCTGCCACTTGATTGAGCATCTGTGATCACTCCTTAACACCACTTCATCACTTGTATGTTCAAAGCATTTCTAGGATTCTTCAATTCTCTTAGTTTATTTTACAATTTGTTAGTTATTTTAGACCATTTGTCTATTTCATATCTATGTGGGGTGTGAATTGTGTTGTGTAAACTCCTAGTTGCTATTTGGGGAATGGGTGTTTGGTTTTTCATGTTTAAATGCTACTACAATGTCCAATTTGTGCATAAAATCGAAACCCTATAGGACTCTGCCCGATAACATTTTGAAATGTACAGCCGCATAAGGAATTGTGCGGTCCACAGAAGTATAGCTTAGGGCATTTGGTTAAGCAAGATTGTGCGGACCGCACTTGAAATTGTGCGGTCTGCAGAAATTCAATCGCAGTCGCAGATCAGGGCATTCTCTGTCTTTAGAGAGTTGCCATTTTCAGGTACCCATTATGCGGCCGCACTCAAAAAAGTACGGACCGCATTTCAACTCTACAGTCGTATTCAAAATCTTGCAGATCGCAGTTTCTTTGCTGCGCCCGCATTGCAAAATTGTGCGGTCCGCACAACAAGACCTGCGGCCGCACTTGCAATTGTGCGGACTGCACTTCCCCACCCTGCAACATGTTTTGTTCTGTGACTTTTTATTTTTCTGCAATTGAATTAGAAATGACTCCTGCTGTTGTTTGTTGTAGAAAATGGTTAGATCACGCGGTCGTGGTGATACATCAAAGGGAGGGGTAAACCTTCCAGAGGCATAGGCAAAAGCAATTTACCCCTCTCCCTCCAAAGAGCTATCAATAAGAAAGACATAGCGGACCGACGAAGACAGCCCGAGCCCACCGAATCTAGTTCATATGCCCCATCTAGGGAAGCATCGGAGGTCAACTCAGTGCAAGAGCAGCCTGATGTGCTATCACAACCACATCTGCCTCACGACAGATACCTACTTAGAAACAAGTCTACCTCTTCTAAGAGCACTTCTGAGGGTTCGGAAGGTAATAGTCAGGCTTCGGAACCTTCATCCACACATGCCCCCAATGCACCTGCTACCACAGTGGATGTTGATGATCTCCCGAACGATGGCCGAGGGGGTTGATACCAGAGTAGCCGGCTTTGAGAGGTCGAAGAAGAAAGAAATTTGGGAAGATAGGTTTGTCAGTCTTGCAGCCTTTTCTAGTTTCAGAGAGTGGTGGTCGTCAAGATCTCTCACTCTTGAATGTTAGTTCTTGTTGAAAGAGCTTGATAAATACAACCCGTCGGTGTCGAGGCAGTTTCGAGAGCAGAAGGGGTGGACATGGTTCACTAAGAGTGTGATAGATGCCAAAGAGTATTTGGTATGGGAATTTTACGCCAATGTGGCGTAAATAAAGAAGGGACCAAAGTGACAAAAGTGAGTAACCTGAAAGTGAGGTTTGATCAGAACACCTTGAACACCTACTTGGGGTTTGAGGATGTTGAGCCAGTACAATATTTGGAAAAGCTGGCTATGGGTGATGCAGCTCGCCCAAGGCTAGCTGAGATTATGGCAGCTCCGGGACCACCACCACTATGGATCATAATAGAGGTTCCTATTCACAGGAAAACCCTAAACTTTGAGGAAAAGGGATGGCATAAGTTCGTATGCAGCAGACTAGACCCGTGCCAGAATGAGATAAATCTTCCAATTCCTCGGGAAGTGCTAGTTGCCTCTATCATGGTCAGGTACCCAATCAATGTGGGTGTCGTGATGTCGGCTAACATGTCTTTGGTCGCCAGGCAAGGTGACACCTCCTACGCATATCCCAACACTATCACTGAGTACCTTACAAATATAGGGGTGGAACCGAGGGATTTTGATACCAAGGTGCGGGCGAAGAATCCCTTCTCATGGTATTCTTTGATAGGTGGCGGAAACCCAAAGAAAAAGGGTCAACCAACTACTACCGTAGGTCAATCTGATGAGCCTTCGATGGTAGCTGCAGAGTCAGCAGACATGCCTTCTACTTCAGCAGTGCCTTCTACTAGTGCAGCTTTCATACCTCCACCTCCTTCTTCAGAGCCTTCAGCATCAGTTCCCTCCACCTCGACTTTAAGGTCGGTGCCTATGCCCACTCATCAACTATCTGCGCTGCGAGTCTCCCAGACACTGGCGAGCCTCAACAACTGGATGCAGACAGCTACTGCAAAGTTATCTGACTTATCCAGTGCTTTTGTAGTACATTTATCCACCCCGGCACCCCAGATCCCTCCGACAGTCGAGGACACATTGAAGAAGATCTTGGAAAACCAAACCACCATCATGAACACCTTGGTAGCACATGGATCAGTGATTGAAGAGCTGGGGAAGCAGGTAAAGAAAATGTGGAAATCCCAGGCGTCCAAGAAATTAGTTGACAGGTTGAGGATAGAGGTGACCAAGATAGCAGCAGCTGGTGAGCTTCCATTCGATTTGCTCATAGGGTCAGACCCACCAGCATCAGCAGCACCAGTGGCACGAGTTGGCCAGTCTGAGGAGCCAGACCTGGCTGTCGACACTGCTGAGGCGGTGCGCCAGATGCTCATCCACCTAGTTACTCCCAGAGCCAAGGATGATGAGATCTAGTTAGAGGAGACTGAGGGCGGTGACGCTGCTATGGAAACAGCCACATAGGGAGTCCTCTTCACTCTTACCCCTCTTTATTATTATTTTGTTAAGCATTGGGGACAATGCTTACTTTTATTCGGGGGGTGAAGTTTATTTGATATTTGGTTGATTTGACATTTGATTTGTAATAACTAATAACATTTTCCTTTTTCTTTTTATCATGTATAGATTCTCCTCTTTCTCTCTTTATTGATGTATATATTTTCTCTTTTCCTCCCTCATTATATATATTCATTATGCTTGCAGTAGCTTGATATGTAGCTTCTTTATTTTATTTTCTTATTAGTTAATGTTTAATTCAGTAGCTTCTTCTTTAATCTAATAGCTTCTTTTTATTCTAGTAGCTTCTTTTTTTGTTTGAGTGGACAATAAGCCTTTGGTTTTCTTAATTCCACGGTTCTTTCCAAAGGTAGTTTTTGTGTGAACCGGGTGACTCTTCCTAACGATGGATGGCGTGACAACCTTCTTAAGGGATTGAGTCCATTTTTGGTGTTTAGGTAAGAATAGTATTAATAAGGAATAAAAAGACCTAATTGAGTCAGGCTCGAAGAGGCAAACATGATTCACTTAGTACCAATACACTTAACTACGTGCTTATGATTAAAAACAAGTTTTTGGAAAGAAACAGTTCTAGTTAGTGACCTTCTAATTCTTGTGTTGACTTAAGCAACCATCGAGTGGTTTAGTCGAACCATAGTGATTTTCAATCTTGAATATGGTCGTTGTGGGCCCTCGACTCTATCCTCTTTAACAATCATGTTGTATAAGAAGTGAGATATTTTTGTTGCAAGTCCAAGTACCCGCGCGAATGGTCTAGAACTTGCCCCGAATGTGTTTCGAGGCGAAATATTAAGTTTTGCTTGGCTTGAGAAGTGATTATAGGCTCTCCTTGACCCACTTCAAATTTTTTATGGCCTACCAATGTTGTTATCCTTAGTCAACCCATTTTAGCCTAAAACCTTTCTCATTTGAGCACCATGTTACAAGCTTTTACTCATTCCGTCGTGACCCTATCTTGGCACCCGAGCTTTCCTTAACACTCTTGTGAAATAATTGGCTAAAAAACCTTAAGTTTGGGGGAGAGACGAGGAGTTTGAAAAAGGTACCATGGCACAAAAAGAGAAAAGAAATGAAGAGAAGAGAAGGCAAGAAAAAGAAAGAACAAAACGAAAAATGTAAAAATGAAAGTGAATAAGTTGAAGAGTTGAAGAGTTGAAGGGATTCAAAGAAAAGTAATGATGCAAAGCATGGAGAAATCAAAGAAGGAGAAAATTAATATCATGACCAAGAAAGAGTGATGTTAAGTCTCTCTAGTTCCCCTAAGGAAAAGAAAATGCCTCAAAGAGTTGGCAAAGTATGAGCCTAGAAAATAAAATTGAGTGCTTAAGGAAAGATGAACCCGTTCTATCATAGCATTTCCAACCTTAGCCAAAAGCCTTCATTACATTCCAAAAAAGCCCTACGTGATTTCAAGCCGAGTGAGCTTACATTAGGGGGCAAGCCTATGGTACTTAAAGCCATACCTGCGATATTCTTTTGAGAGAGATGAGCGAACCTTTCACAAATCTTTGGATTAAGTGAGATAGGCAAACAGAGAGTAGAGGAGGGGGAGATTGGGATCCACAATGACCTACATGAAAGAGCGAGTTTCCTTGACGAACAAAGTCAACTCTTGATGCTCAAGTGTCACACTAAAACTATTTGTTCTTAAAAGTTTAACTTGTTGCCTTGTTGATAATTCATAAGTGGTATGGATCATTGTTGGTCCCAATTGATGTGTGATTGATTCACTGTTGATTAGCTGGAATGGCTCCTAGCTTGTGGAGGTAGTAACTACATTATTTGCTTGAGGACAAGCAAAAGCTTAAGTTTGGGGGAGTTGATAAGTGGGGATTTTGGCTACTTATTAGCGCCCATTAGCTTTCATTTTAGTCCAAAAGTGCTTAATTGTGTTCCCGAAAACTGATAAAATGTGCTTAATGGAAGGAATATTGGAAGGTGAGCTCCCGAGATGAAATCCAACTCAAGAAGGAATAATCTGAACTCAAGGACAAAAATAGGCACAAAAGCTCCCCGTAGATTGTGCAGAAGAACTTATCAGAGATCCGTGAGAAGTGCGGCCGCAGAAGCTAGGCAAGAGCAAAAGTTTAGAGAACCTACATATCAAGTTCAACGGAAGTGCAGACCGCACAATTATTGTGCGGTGCCAGAAGTTTAGCTACACGGCCGCAGTTGCATTTGTGCAGTCCACAAAAGAGCCATACTCATACACTGCAATTTATACTCCTAAATCCCACGTATAGCTCCCTGTGAAATTTGACCCCGACTCCTTATTGGGTATTACTATTGCAATCGACCATTTTATAACCTTGAATTGAGGTGTGAACTTGGACGAGATCATTGTTTCCTTGTTGTTTTTTATCATTGTGTTGTGGTTATGTTGTTAGGAATGGTGTTGGGATCTTCTGGCAGGTGGATAGGCCCCAATTACAGGGAAGACTTTGGTGAAATTCTAGAAATCTAGGGAGTTAGTCAAAAGAATTTGGAACTATTTGTGTGTGTTATAGCAGCTAAGTCACATTGGGTGCTAATGGTGAATTTTGACCCTCATTCGAGGACTAATGATCCTAAGCGGGGAGAGGATGTAAGGCCTCGAAAGATTTCACCCAAAACCCAGGGTTTCATGATGCCGAGGTAGACTTATGCGTTGATGATTGCATACGCGGTTCGAAATATTTGGGTTGAACAGTGTGTTTGGGAGTTGAAGAAATATTTTGGAAGTGCAAGGCATTTTTGTGGTCCATTCTTCGGTTGCAGAACTGATCTGCGGACCGCAGATCTGCCGCAGAATAAAGCAGAAATTGGGGCAAAGTTTCGGATCATTATGCAGTCTAGTATGCGGCCGCATAATCATTTCGCGGGCCGTACAACCCATCGCAGATCCAGCATGAAAATTTCCGGAGAAACATTTTGTGGCACATTATGCGACCGCAGAATAGGACTGTAGATTGCAGACCAGTCACATAGTGAGGCACGGGTGCCCAGTTCCGGAGGGCCATTATGCGGTCCATTTTGAGGACCCCAAAAGTGTTATGCGGTCGCATATGCGACGGCAGATCTGTGTTGGGGCTTCAATTTTCTAATTTTTTTTACCCGACCCTATTTTGATTAAAAGCCTTTGTGGCTCGTTTTGAAGGCATAAATCCGATATTTTAGAGAGAAGTGAGAGTGTTCTAGAGAGAGAGGAGGAAACCCTAGGCTAATTGTGCATCAATCCTTGCTTAAGACTTGGATAATTCACAAGGAAAACTCACAAGGTCTCCATCCAAGAAGTAAGGTTCTAACCTTAGCCTTCAATTTCAAGTTTAGGTAGAAGATGGGTAATTGGGAGTATGATTCTTGGGTATGAGAATTGTTATTTATGCATGCATGTAGCTATGAGGATGGTGGGGAGGTAACTGAACTAGTATGAGTAAACGCTTGATATTGAATTAGTTGTGGAGTGAAGAAAATTTTGTGGAAGAACCTTGTAATCAAATTCACACATCTAGGGTTTGATAAAATGCTCAAATGAGCTGAAACTATGAATATCTTCCTAATTTATGTTCAATTTTGCTATGTTTCTAAATAGATCAAAGTTGCTAGGATTTTCGAAACTGTGTAGTGAATTAAGGAAAGCTCAAAGCGAGGTATGAAGCTAAACTCTTCTTCAAGTATCGGAATTTTCGAATATTTATAAAATTCTACGATGTGTAGTCGAACTTGAAACGCTATTGATGTGGGGTATTCAAACTAGTAAAATTAATTCCCGATTGGCATAACGTGTTAGAGCTCTTGTGTGTTAATGATTCTCTATTTTTGACTTAATTATGTTATACCCCTTTTGGAAAGAAGATCTTGTATGAAATCAATGTGATTACACACTTATTTCTCGCATGATGAAACCTTATGAACTTACACTTGCTAAGGCCAAAGGTGTCAAATGATTGATTTAAAAGGGAACACTTTGTACAAACTATTTTTGTTTTAGGAATCCGAAATGTGGCATTGTGAATACACCTCCACCCGCATACATTGGGGTGAGGTGGCGGGGCCGCTTTGTGTAGAGTTGTCATATTGTGAATACATCTCCACCCGCATATATTGGGGTAAGGCGGCAGACTGCTTTGTGTAGAATTTTCGGTATTGTGATTGCACTTCCACCCGCATACATTGGGGTGAGGCGGCGAGGCCTCTTTGTGTAGAGTTGTGGTATTATGAATACACCTCCATCCGTATACATCGGGGTGAGGCGGCAGAGCCTCTTTGTGTAGAGTTTGTGGCTTTGTGAATACACCTCCACCCGCATACATTGGAGTGAGGTGACAATGCCGCTTTGTGTAGAATTTCTGATATTGTGATTGCACCTCCACCCGCATACATTAGGGCGAGGCAACATGGCCGCTTTATGTAAAGGTAGTTGTAGAGGATCCCCGACCTATGAAGTTATAAATATTATCGAAAGCTCTTAATAAATTTGCTATGAATTTAACGGCTAACTAAGCCTTTTATTGTTACCATGATTCATCACATTCATGTTGTATTTCCAAGTCCTTGCATAGGTATTTGGTTTTTGTACTAGTATTATTCGACACGTACTGACGTCCCTTTTGCCGGGGGCGCTGCATCTTAATGGATGCAGGTGGTTCCATAGCAGGTGGTATTGATAAGTGATAGTATCACACCCTCTCGTCAACTGACTTAGTGAGCCCCACTTCATTCCCTGGTTCTGTATCTCTTGTTCCATGTACATAGTGGTTTGAGGCATAGCCAGGGCATTATTGTTGGTACTGTCGTAGCACTCTTTTGTTTCTGTTAGATGCTCCGTAGACACAGTGTGGGTTGTATATGGGTGCTGGGAAATTCAAACTAGTCTTTTTGTATTTGAATTACTTGTTGTACTTTAACTATGATTGTGTATGTATTTTGAGACTATAAAATGAAGTGACTAATGGTAATGGAATTGGCATTGTTCATGGAATCCACTCAATGTTTAAATTAATGATATAAATGTATATTCCCTTTTATTCATGGGCAAGTTGGGTCGAAGGTAATCTAGTAGGCTTGCTCGGCCAGGTTATCTCGGTTGAGCATCGGCCGCGCTCCCCAAGGTCAGGACGTGACAATGAGTTTGAGATGAAGGATTTGGGTGCTGCAAAGAAGATATTAGGGATGTAGATTGCTCGAGATAGAAGGGTTGGGAAGCTAATGTTGTCTCAAATGTCCTATATTGGGAAGGTCCTCAAGAGATTTAATATGGCAGGTGCTAAATCTGTATCTATTCCTTTTGCTTCCCATTTCAAGTTGTCTGCGGACATGTTACCAAAAGCATACGAGAAGATGGAGCAGATTTCTAGTTTTCCATATTCGAGTGTTGTAGGTAGAATTATATATGATATGGTTTTCACTCACCCTGGCATTTCACATATTGTTCGTGTTGTGAGTAGATACATAGCATGTCTTGATAAAGAACATTGGCAGGCGGTCAAGTGAATCTTGAGATACTTAAAGGATACTGTAGATATAAGCTTGACTTTTTTACAAAGACAAGTTGAGTGACTCCGTATTTGGCTATGTCAATTTAGATAATGCAGGGGGCTTGGATAAGAGAAGATCTCTAACAGGTTATGGTTTTACTCTTTCTAGTAGTGTCATCAGTTGAAAGGCAACTTTGCAGTCTGTTATTGCTTTTTCTATCACAGAAGCTGAGTATATGGTAATTATGGAAGTAGTGAAAGAGGATATTTGGTTACAAGGCTTGGTAAGTAATCTTGGACAAGCTCAGAAGAAGACATAAGTGTTTTGTGACAGTCAGAGTTCCATTCGCCTTACTAAGAATCAAATATTTCATGAGCGACGAAGCATATTTATGTTAGACATCACTTTATTCGAGACATTATATCAAAAGGGGTAGTTAAGGTAGCGAAAGTGTCTACGCATGATAATCCAGCTGATATGATGACCAAGGCAATCCCGGCCATCAAGTTTAGGCATTGCCCCAATAGTTGTTCAGTCCTTGGGTGGGGGCTTTAGGTGCTATACATGATCCTTTCAGATTGATGCATATCTTCTTGCATAGCTAACACCCAATCTCTATACTACAAAGCTTAATTAATATTTTTAGGAGCAATGGTGGATACAAATACATTGAAAGCGCAAAGATTTCTCATGGATGATCTCGTTTGAACTCCTAGGTTTAGGTCAGAGATTATGTTCTCAAGAGGGTGAGAACTTTGGTGTTTCTTGGGTTTTTTTTGAAGTTTCTAAACTCCTCAATTTGATAATCCGGTGCAAGAACAGGATGTTCCATCCCAGTTCCCTCTTCCACCTCAGCTGGACTTAAGGTTCCCTCTGAGTGTAATGCTCCATCTTCTTTAGTGTTTGCATCTACTTCCTGCTTGTGTATCACTTTCTTGACTGTCAGCTTGGTCTTTATGCTCAGAATTCTTATTTCTTACAAGACCAAGGTCTTGATCATGACCTTACATATTTTTCTTAATAAAAGGGTCAGATGAATCCAATACCACATGCACATTTTATTTCACACATATAGTTTATTTATTAAAAACCTTTTATGCTTTGCTATATGGAGAATAACTCAAGAATACTCCCTCACCACTTTATGCATCAAATTTTTCTAGGGCTGGCTTCCTAATATTGTGAAAATAATATTTGCAACCGAAAGTTTTAAGATGTGATATATTGGTTTCCTTCCTTTAAGTAACTCGTAGGGAGTCTTCTCTAGCAATGGTCTGACGATGTATCTATAATTAACAGGTAGCATGCAGTGTTTATAGCTTCTGCCCAGAAAAGTATAGGCAGCCCACTAGAGATCACTATTGTTCTTCCCATATCCTCTAGTAACTTATTCTTTCTCTCAACAACCCTAATCTGTTGAGGAGTTCTGAGTACGGAGAAATTATGATCTATGGCATGCACATTGCAAATTTCAACAAACTTAGCATTTTCAAACTTTGAGCCATGATCAGATCGAATGTTGGCAAGTTGAAGACCTAGTTTTCATTAAATTGTTTTCACAAATATATAAAAGACATCATAGGTTTCATGCTTACTAGTGCGAAACAGGGTCCATGTATATATGGAGTAGTCATCAACTATGACTAGAATATACCTTTCGACACATCTACTTATGACCTGCATTGGGACTGCAAAGGTCCATGTGGAACGATTCCAGGGGTCTAGAGGTACTCATAACCTTCTTAGATTTCAAAGAGGATCTAACATGCTTTCCTCTAATACACGTATCAAATACCTTGTCATTTTTAAAGATGATTTGTGGCAGTCCTACAACTAGGTCTTTTGAGACTAATTTGTCAAGTTGAGCTAGACTCGCATGACCTAGTCATCTATGACGCAGTAGGGGATCATTATCAAGTACACTTAGGCAAGTGACCTCATTTTCAGGTAGAGACATAATGGATGCTATGTAAATATTATTATGTCATTTTCTATTGAGAATTGTCTCACCAGATTTCATGTTTGTGATCAAACATTCAACTGAGCAAATAGGACCGTGTTCCTTATGTCACATATCTGGGAGACCCTCGGCAAATTGTAATTCAACCCATTTAGATAATACACGTTTTTATATCTTGAAAGAGTGAATTTTTAATCTTACCTATACCTATAATTTTACCTTTCTTATCATTTTCAAAGGCCACACTCCCTCCCTAAAAGGCTGTTAATGAGAGAAAATTCTTCTTCCTTCCAGTCATATGCCTTGAGCAGCTACTATCTATATCTGTCATGAGTGCCTCCTTTCATTGTACCCTACACAATATACCAATATTTTAATTTAGGAGCCCAGACTAGCTTGGGTCCCTTCTTGTGATTAAAAGATTGTATAAAATATTTTTTAGTCCAACTAGGTAAGGATCTTTTTATGACCGAGGTCTCCCTTACCTACTAAATCTGAACAGGTATCCTTTTATTTTCAGCACTAAACAGTGCTTTGCAAGTTTCCCTGTGGTGACCAGTATTTTGACAGTGTGCGCGAAGCTTCACAGAAGTTATGGCTACATACTTAGGATCAACTCTAGAATAGGTTTATAGTAACCTAAACCAACCTTATTTATGAAGTTCCTCTGAGGACCGTTCTACTTATAGGTACTTGTGTGTTCATATTTAACTTTATCTAAATCTTCTTGGATTACTCAATTTCATTCAATATGATACTACAAGGTTTTCTTAGTTAATTTTAGTTCCTTTTCAAGTGAAATCTGTATCTTAGATATCTCAAGCTTGCCTTTTCTTGGTGCATCCTTCAATTATTCAGTTTCATGTTTGAGTGCTTTATTCGCAGATCTAAAGAACATAGCATGTCTCTCAAAAACTTATTTTTCCTTTTCAAGTTCTAAAATTCTTAGTTCAATATTGTAGCATTAAAATTTAAATGTTTAAAAATTATTGATTAATTGATCTTTTTCGGCACTCAACTTCTCAATCAGATTAATTAATGAGTACACCATGGCAACGGATCATTTCTTTAGAAGTAATCAGAGGTTATATTTAAAGTCCAAAATATTTACCTCCTCGTTCCGAACATCAGATTCTAAGTCATTCATACCCATCATAGAAACAACCTCGTCAATGCTGACCTTCTCAGACTCTATGTTGATTAGGACCATCAATGCCATTTTTGAGTGTGTTTCATCATACTCTTAGCAACCTTTCCCAAATTTCATTAGTGGTATTACGATTGATATTCTGTTGATCTCCCAAAGGTTAAGTGCATTGTACAAAATTAGTTTGGTTTTTGCATTTGTTTTCCAACATCAACTTATCTTCAATATTGAATTCATCTTCAGCTTTGGCATCGCTTTTTGTTTGGGGTGAAAGGTCCCTGATTTTGTATCACCCATAAGTCATAATATATAGTGTACAAAAAGGATTCTATTAGAGTTCTCCACCAACTAAAGTGTTATCCAGTAAATAAAGTTGGATGATTTATTAGAGAACCTTCTGACCAGGATTGTTGGAACTCCTCTTCATTGACCAAGTCCGTCATGGAAAACAGTGATAATGGCCCATCAGTTTCCTCATATTCATTCTAATTACCATCATTATAATCCTCATATGCAGCTAGGAATGCTTGCCTTATAGCCTTTTTTGTATCTTTAAGCTGATCTACCTAGGTCTTGTTGTACCTAGAACCTTGGTCCTTCTTCAGTTTCTTCTTTTGTTTCTTGCCATGCTCCTTTTTTCGCTCGATCTTCCATTGTGGGATATCCTTAATTATGTGATTGAGCTTTTTAGATTTGTAGCATCTATTGAAGTTTGGCCTTTTAGGAGCCTTTGATTTACTAGGAACTTCATTTTTTTCCAGTTCCTTTTACATTGTTTCATGAATCTTTTGAATTATCTCGCCAATAATCTAATGTTTATCATTTCTTCTTCATCAGAACCAACTTCTTTTGATGCCTTGAGAACCAGATCTTTGTCTCTCTTAAACTCATCATTTTTTAATTCCAGTTTTCTCATCTTGTGAGTCCTTAAGTTGCCAACCGGTTCATCTAGGGTTATTTTATTTAATTTCTTTGCTTCCTGAATTATAGTGACTTTACTTTTCCCGAACGCAAAGAGTACCTTGAGAACCTTTCTGACTAATTCTTCAAATTAAAAGTCTTCCCAAGAGATCTCAGCTCATTTGTGATGACTGTGAACCTAGTGATCATATCCTGGATAGGTTCATAGACTTTCATGGCAAACATCTCATAGTTCCTTAAAAGCATCTTAATTCGGGAGTGCTCACTTGAGTTGTCCCTTCATGAGCAGTTTACAGTATGTACCAAATCTCCTTTACGCAAGTAAATACAAAGATCATATTATATTCATCACGACCAAGGACGCAAATAAGTATCGTCTTAGCCTTAATATTTCTCTTCATAAGTTTGTGATCAATATTATTGAATTCACTTCTCTCATTTGGGATCTCATTACCCTTAGTGTCTAGTTTGATAGGGATATTTGGTCCATCTAGAATAATACTCCACAACTCGTAATCTATCAGCAATTAGGAAGTCTTCCATCCTCACTTTTCACTAGCTATAGTACTGTCCATTAAATAAGAGCGGACGTATGGTATATTGTCCCTCATTTATCTCAGGTGGTACACTCATCTTGTGGATATCTTAAAGGTATTAGGCTAGTGATTGAGATCCTGCTTTGATACCAACTGCTAGTTTAGTACACCACTTAAACACTAGAGGGGGGTAAATAGTATATCGACCTATTGAAATGTTATGCCAATAATTCTCACGTTACATCCATAATAAGGTTCTTCGACTGGTTCTTGCAACCTCTGTAATAGATAAGTGCAAAAACTAAAGAAGACATGAATTTTATGTGGAAATTATTTGCTCAAAGGAGAAAACCCACGACCCAACTCTAGGATTTCCTCACAAACTTCACTAAAAATAAAGAGTAGTTTCAGGTTACAAAAACTCTTTTATAACCTAAGACACTAACACTAGCCACTCAATAGCCTGCAACCTAGATGACTTTAGCTACTCTCTCTAAACTAATTTTTTAGTCTAGATCTAAAAATAAACTCTTTTAGATATAATCCTTACAAAAATGCTTCTAGAATAAGTAGAGTAAGGTTACAACTCAACACACAAGCTACAAGATCAAGACATTTGAAATTAGACTCATTTCAATTGGAAGGCGACTTTTGAAAGCTATAAAAATTACTCTTTCTGGTAGTGTCATCAGTTAAAAGGCGACTTTACAGTCTGTTGTTGCTTTGTCTATCACAGAAGCTAAGTATATGGTGATTACAGAAGTAGTGAAAGAGGCTATTTGACTACAAGGCTTGGTAAGTAATCTTGGACCAGCTTAGAAGAAGATATCAGTGTTTTGCAACAGTCAGAGTGTCATTCGCCTTACTAAGAATCAAATATTTCATGAGTGGACGGAGCATATTGAAGTTAGACATCACTTTATTCGAGACATTATATCAAAGGGGGTTGTTAATGTAGAGAAAGTATCTGCGCATGATAATCCAGTTGATATGTTGACCAAGGCAGTCTCGGCTAGCAAGTTTAGGCATTGCCTAGACTTGATTGGTGTGTGCAGTACTTAGTAGAGCCCTCGCGAGGGCTACAGGCAAGATAGAGAAAAGTTGTTCCTGTTAATATAGAGAATTCAAACCAATGAGAAGATTTGTTATTTGTGACTTGAATTATTTTCTTCTATTTTTACGAAACTCATAATCCCTATAGGTTTGGAAAAACTCATTGTCCTAATAGATTTGAGAAAGGAAAACTTATTGTCCTTGTCAAATTGGGAAACCTATATCTTATTGGGACTATTTGGGATTTATATATGGGTTGTAATTGAGAATTCTATAGATTGTATTGTACTTTTCTTCTCATTCATAGTGGAAACCTCTCTCTACTTCTGCCCGGAGGATTAGGCTTAGCCGAACCTAATTAAATCTTGTATTAATGTTTTCTTCTCTATTTGTTTTGTATATGATTGTGCGCTAGTTAACCCACGAGCTTCAGCAACAATTACTTATTTATGAAATGTTATAAAGCTAATAGTTTCCCTCTACTCATGGAAAATGAAATTAAAGTCTTGATGAACATCCACTTTCGGATCTCGCAAAGAGAGAACGTGTTTTTTCCTCTGACTTTCTCTCTCATTCGCGGAGCATGACAGACTCTTTTATTGTTTAGATCTAATGAAAAGAGTGGTTCTGGACTTCTGGTACATGATCAGAAGCATCATTAACAGGCTCCCAAACTCTACCCCGCTTCTAGCGTAAGAGTTGGGGGGAGGGGGGTGGGGGTTAGTTCATTGGGGTAGAGTGTGATGAAGAAATAAAGTTTCATGGCTCGTATTCATTAGACACTACTAGAAAACTGCCTAAAATCGTCCAAAAATACTGACCGAAATCGGTCGGAAAACTAAAAGAATCGATCAATTTTCGACCAACTTTAATCCGTCGAAATTAAGTTGTTCAGTAAAAAAATAGCGACCGAAGTCAGTCGCATTTCTGACCGATTTCGGTCGGAAAATTAATTTTCACAAACGATCCAAAAAGAAAAATATGCCAAAAAAACCGACCGAAGTCGATTGGTATTTTTCGACCGAAGTCGGTTGGTATTTTTCGACCGAAGTCGGTCAGTATTTTTGACTGAATTTGGTCGGTATTTTTAATTATGCAATTAAAAATACACCGTCTGGGACTCGAACCAGGGTTTTTACCATGGCAGGATACTATTCTACCATTAGACTATTGGTAAATTTTGGTTTACGACTTTCTTTTAATTTATTTGTACTCTTTAATTTTATTTTCGCGCGAAAACAACTAACCGATTTCGGTCGATTTTTTTGAAAATATAAAATTACCGACCGAAGTCGGTCGATTTTTTAAAATGACTGACTAAAATAACCGGCCGATTTTGATATGTTTCTTAAAAAATAAATTTCGCGGGATGCTAAAATAGCTTCCCGCATTTTAGCACCAAAAAAAACGATCGAAGTCGGTCGATTTCGTAAAAAAAAAAAGAAAAACAAAATTTAAAACCGACCGACCGAAGTCGGTGGGTTGGCCGCGGTTGATTTTGGCCGAATTTCTAGTAGTGAGATTAGAGTTTAGTGTATATACTGCTACTCTATATATAATCGGTAATATTAAGTTATTTCTTCCGTGTAAAAACATAAAGTAATTTTAACTTAATGTAATTTTAACAAAAGAATATATTTTGAGTTTATAGTTTTAAATATGTCATAACATTTCTATGGATATATAGGTTTTTCATTAAAAATTAAATAAAAAGTTTAAAGTTAAATTATTTTTAGCTATAAATTAATGTAATATTATTTATATATATATATATATATATATATATATATATATTAAAAGCACGAGGGACCTTAGCGAAATGTTATTCGCCTTTTTTACCCTTTAAAAATTTATTTTGTATTGGACAAAATTATAATTTATATTACAATCCTAATTTTTAGCACTTTAAAATCAACTAAAAATTTGCTTATTTAACTTTTCCTTATTGAATTTGATAGAAAATCCTAATATTTAGTCTTTCAAAATCAATTATTTAGAAACTACTATCAGTTAGCAAATTAAGTTTAGACGAGTCTAAAACAATGATTTTGGTAACACAAAGATCCAAAGATTACATATGAACTGTTTATCGAAAATAGATTTCTTATTGCATAAAGTGATAATTACAGTTGAATATTTTTAAGGATTTGAATTAACAAATTGTTTGCACTTAAGGATCCAGTGGCCTCATTTGTTTGCACTTAATGGAGGTCTGAATCTTATAGCCTGTTTGGCCAAGCTGGAGAAATCAGCTTATTTTGAAAAAAGTACTTTTACAGAGAAGCAGTTTGTGGTTGACTAATCACTCTAAAAAGCACTTTTGAGCAATAATTTGTGTTTGACCAAACTTTTCAAAAAGTGCTTTTAAGTATCAAATTATGAATAAGGACATGAATAAATTTGCTTAATAGTTAATATTATAAGTAAATAAATAATGTTAAAAATTTATTATTATAGGCAATAAGGAAAAGTTAAAAGTACTTAAAAGTGTTAAATTTAAAAGTACTTAATTCTTTTAATATAAGTTAAATATATTAAAAATCATTCAACAAATATAAAAACATTCACCCCTAAAGTCACTATATATTAGAAAGTTATCCTAAAAATAATAAAAAATATTTATACATTAATATCCTAAGTATTAGGTTTAATGGTTATTTTGGTATATACTATATTTTGTTAAGGGTATTTTTGGTAAGAAGAAAAGTCAAAATTGTTTCTGCTTCTTCCCAAAAGCACTTTTCTTTTTTCAAACAAGCTTGGCCAAACACCTCAAATTAGGGGAAAAAAGTGCTTTTGAGAAAAAAAAAAAATACTTTTGGCTTCTTGAGAAGCTTGGCCAAACATGCTATTAATCATTCAGATCTCAGACATTAAGTGCGTTTGTTTTAAAGTCTGAATCTTAATTATTCAAATCTTAATCACTAAGTATGTTTGTTTTTTACTTCACAACCACTTAATGGGTTTGAATAGATTTGAATAGGTTTGTATGATTAAGATCCATAAGAGAGACTTAATTTCATTAAGATGCTATCATCCAAACTCATTATTAATTGTCGCCACCGCCTACCATTATCAACTACCACCATGTCACCACCACCACCACCACCACCACCACCATACTCAACCACCACCACCATCATCCTCAATCATAGAACCACCCACCATCTACACCACTCCCACCACCATCATTCTCAACCACAAACAACACTCATCTACCTCAACTGACACAACTAACTACCACATCACTATCCACAGTCATTATCGGCACTACACATCATTATTAACTACCACCACCCACCACCACCTTCCTCAATCACAACTACTAACACCACCCGCCATTATTAACTATCACCACTCACCACTTCCATCCTCAATCATAATCGCCACTAGTACTAAACACCACTAGCTACTACCCTGAACCACAACCATCAACCAAACCTACCACCAACTACCGCCTCTAGTCGGCATTCACAAGCTGTCACGACTCAAAACACCCTCCGTAAGACGTCGTGACGGCACCTAGTCTCTACGACTAGGAAAGCCTAAACAATTGCGGAAATAACAAAAATAAAAGTAAAACTTAACAACTATCTGCAACAGATAACTAAATAACTGGTAACAATACCGCTCGGCATTTACAATAATCAACACTCTAGTAATACACAGTATTCCTCAAAACCCGGAACATCATAAGTCACAAGCTACAGAAGGAAACTAGTATCTCTATACACTAGAGTCTAACAAAAGAAGTACGGAAGGTAAATGACATGTGAGAGAATAGAGGGGGACTCCGAGGTCTGCGGACGCTGCAGATGTACCTTGAAGTCTCCGTACAACAGCAAGCACTCTCAGCTAGTAGCGGGGATGATAAGAAGCACCTGGATCTGCACAAAAAATATGTGTAGAAGAGTAGCATGAGTACACCATAATGGTACCCAGTAAGTACCAAGCCTAACCCCGGTCGAGTAGTGACGAGGTCAGGTCATGCCCACTGGTAAATAATAAACAAGGCAGGAGAATATACTGTATAATAAGAGACTATAATTTAACAAAAGGAAACACAACAAGACAACAGTACAACACATAGGGGTAAACAGTAGAGGATCTCCCGAGATACCGTCTCGTAGTCCCAAAATATATATGCAGGGAGAACTCCCGAGGTACCGCCTCGTAGTCTCAAAAGTAAATATACAGGGAGAACACCCGAGGTACCGCCTCGTCGTCTCAAAAGTAAATATACAGGAAGAACACCCGAGGTACCGCCTCGTAGTCTCAAAAGTAAATATACATGGAGAACTCCTGAGGTACCGCCTCGTAGTCTCAAAAGTAAATATACATGGAGAACTCCTGAGGTACCGCCTCGTAGTCTCAAAAGTAAGTGTGCAGGGAGAACTTCCGAGGAACCGCCTTGTAGTCTCAAAAGTAAATGTACATAGAGAACTCCCGAGGAACCGCCTCGTAGCCTCAAAATTAAATATGCAGGGAGAACTCCCGAGGAACCACCTCGTAGTCTCAAAAACAAATGTTCATGGATAACTCCCGAGGAACCGCCTCGTAGTCTCAAAAGTAAACACACAGCTCAAACCGATAAATACAACAGTTAACAGCAAGATTTCTACGGTTATACTGATAAAGAACAAGGAAAAGCAGAAAATCAACTAGGCATGCTTCACAGAGTTCAAATAAGCAGTTAAAGCACGTAGACATGCGATATTATACTAAACAGGATAATTACACATATTGGAATAACTCAATTAAGAATGAAAAACAGATTAATACTCATTTAAACAGTATAACACAAATTAAAGGAAAACCAGGTTGCTACTCAGTAAAATAAATCGAGTTTTACAATAAATATCTCGTGTACGTACTCGCCACCTCACGTACACGGTGCTCACATATCACAACAGTACCAAATCCTAAGGAGATTTCCCCCACACAAGGTTAGGCAAGTCACTTACCTCGAACCAAGCTCAATCAATCGGTAACAATGCCTTTTCCACAAATATCACTCTGAATGGCCCAAATCTAGCCAAAATCAATTACATACCATAAATACAACTATAAGAAACTAATCTAATTAATGAAATCAAAGTTAAAGCAAGAAATTAGAAAATCGCCCCAAAAAGCCTCCCCGGACACACGTCTCGGAATCAGGTAAAAATCACAAAATATGAACACCCATTCACTCACGAGTTCACCCATTCACCCAATCAAAACTCAAAAACTTAGTTGAATAACTTCTCCCATTTTCCCCAAATATTTCAACCCAAATTCAAAATTAAAGGATGGAATTAATGATAGATTCGTGGGATATAACCAAAAACAAGTGAAGAATCATTACCCAATCGATGTCTCTGAAAATCCCTCAAAAATCTCGTCCAAATCCGAGCTCCCAATCTCAAGTTTTGATAGAAAATGGCCAACCCTCGTTTTTTGGAAACTTTAATACTACCCAGTCATCCCTTCTTCGCGAACGCGGCCACACCCTCGCGTTCGCGAAGCACACAATTGCTTCAGTCCAAAATCCTTCATCAAGAACGCGATGGTCTACTCGCGAACGCGAAGGTTACTTAGCTCGTCCCTACGCAAACGCGAACCAACATCGCGAACGCATAAGCAAAATGGCCTGGACACTCAGTCGACCAACTTCCTCAACGCGAACGCGAGACCTCATCGCGAACGCGTAGACCAATTACCTCAGAACTTCGCAAACACGGGACCTCCATCGCAAACGCAAAGCACAAATATCATCTGCCACCAGTTCCTCTTCTCGAACGCGAAGAAGGAAACCAGCAACTCGAAAACCAGAAAATTTTGCAATTCTTCACAAGTCCAAAATGATCAGTTAACCACCCGAAATCAACTCGAGGCCCTGGGACTTCAACCAAATATACCTACAAGTCCTAAAACACCATACGAACTTAGTCGAGCCTTCAAATCACATCAAACAACGCTAAAAACGCGAATCACCCTCCAATTCAAACTTAATGAATTTTAAAACTTCAAACTTCTACAACCGATGCCGAAACATATCAAATCACGTCTGATTGCCCTCAAATTTTGCACACAAGTCATATTCAACATTTCTGACCTATTCCAACTTCCGAAATCGGAATTCGAACCCGATATCAAAAAGTTCACTTCCGGTCAAACTTCCCAAAAATTCAACTTTTGCCATTTCTAGCCTATTTTAGCCACGGGCCTCCAAAACACAATCTGAACACGCTCCTAAGTCCAAAATCACCCAACGGAACTAATGAAACCGACAAAACTCCATTCCGAAGTCGTCTTCACACAATTCCAACTACGGTCAAAATTCTAAGACTTAAAAGCTCTCATTTAGGGACTAAGTGTCCCAATTCACTTCGAAACCACAACAACAACCTCCCGGCAAGTCACATAAGCAGAAAATGATACGGGGAAAGTAGTTAACTGGGGATAGGGGCTATAACTCTCAAAATGGTTGGCCGGGTCATTACATCCTTCCCCTCTTAAAGCAATCGTTCGTCCTCGAACGAGTATAGAGACATACCTGAAGTGGTGAAAAGATGAGGATATCGGCTGCGCATATCATGCTCGGTCTCCCAAGTCACCTCTTCGACCGGTTGACCCCTCCACTGAACCTTCACTGAATCAATGTTCTTTGACCTTAGCTTTCGCACCTGCCTGTCTAAAATAGACATCGGCTCCTCAGCATAAGATAACTCTTTGTCCAACTGGACTGAGCTGAAATCCAACACATGAGACGGATCGCCGTGATACTTTTGGAGCATCGAAATATGGAATACTGGATGAACTCCTGCTAGGCTGAGAGGCAAGGCAAGCTCATAAGAAACCTCCCCAACACGTCACAACACCTCAAATAGGCCGATAAACCTTGGGCTCAGCTTGCCCTTCTTTCTGAACCTCATAACACCCTTTAGAGGTGACACCCGGAGCAAGACTCGTTCCCCAACTATGAATGCAACATCGTGAATCTTTCGTTCCGTATACCTCTTTTGTCTGGACTGGGCTATGCGAAGTCGATCCTGAATCACCTTAACCTTTTCCAAAGCATCCTGAACCAAGTCTGTACCCAATAATCTAGCCTGGCCCGGCTCGAACCAACCCATTGGAGACCGACACTGCCTACCATACAGAGCCTCATACGGTGCCATCTGGATGCTCGAATGATAACTGATGTTGTAGGCACACTCCGCAAGTGGCAAGAACTGATCCCAAAAACCTCTAAAATCTATCATACACGCACGGTGCATATCCTCTAATATCTGAATAGTGCGCTCGGACTGTCCGTCCATCTGAGGGTTATTGTAAATGCCGAGCGGCATTGTTACCTGTTATTGAATAGTACCCAACTCATGCTGTATGGCCCTCCAGAACCGTGATGTAAACTGCGTACCCCGGCCAAAGATGATAGATACCAGTACGCCATGAAGCCTGACAATCTCGCGGATATAAATTCGAGCCAGTTGCTCGGAAGAATAGGTAGTCATCACAGGAAGGAAATGAGATGACTTGGTCAGCCTATCCACAATCACCCAAACTGGATCAAACTTCCGCTGGGTCCGTGGAAGCCCAACAGCGAAATACATAGTGATCCGCTCCCATTTCCACTCCGGAATCTCTAACTTCTGAAGCAATCCGCCTGGCCGTTGATGCTCATACTTTACCTGTTGGCAATTTAGACACCGGGCTACATACTCCACTATGTCCTTCTTCATCCTCATCCACCAGTAATGTTGCCTCAAGTCCTGGTACATCTTCGCGGCACCCGGATAAATGGAGTACTGTGAGCTGTGAGCCTCCTGGAGAATCAACTCACGCAACCCATCTACATTGGGCACACACAGCCTGCCATGTATCCTCAATGCACCATCATCTCCAATAGTGACCTCCTTAGCATACCATATTGAACCGTGTCCTTAAGGATAAGCAGATGGGGGTCATCATACTGACGCTCCCTGATACGATCATAAAGAGAAGACTGAGTGACTACACAAGCCAAAACTCGACTTGGCTCAGAAATATCCAATTTAGCAAACAGGCTGGCTAAGGCCTGAACATCCAACGCTAATGGCCTCTCTGCTACTGGTAGATATGCTAAACTCCCCAAACTCTCTGCTCGACGACTCAAAGCATCGGCCACCACATTGGACTTTCCCGGATGGTACAAAATGGTGATATCATAGTCCTTAAGTAGATCCAACCACCTCCGCTAATGCAAGTTAAGATCCTTCTCTTTGAACAGATGCTACAAACTTCGGTGATCGGTGTAGATCTCACAAGGGACACCATACAAATAGTGCCACCAAATCTTCAAGGCATGAACAATAGCTGCTAACTCAAGGTCGTGGATAGGATAGTTCTTTTCAAGCACCTTCAGTTGTCTGGACGCATAGGCAATCACCCTACCGTCCTGCATCAACACCGCGCTGAGACCAATCCGCGACGCATCACAATATACAGTATAAGACCCCGAACCTGTAGGTAATACCAATACTGGGGCTGTAGTCAAAGCTGTCTTGAGCTTATGAAAGCTCTTCTCACACTCCTCTGTCCACCTGAACGGAGCACCCTTCTGGGTCAGCCTGGTCATAGGTGCTGCAATAGATGAGAATCCCTCTACAAAATAATGGTAATACCCCACCAAACCAAGAAAACTCCGGATCTCCGTGGCTGATGACGGTCTGGGCCAACTCTGCACTGCTTCAACCTTATTCGGATCCACCTGGATCCCACCACTCGATAATACATGACCCAAGAATGCCACTAAGTCTAGCCAAAACTCACACTTTTAAAATTTTGCATATAACTTCTTTTCTCTCACGGTCTGAAGCACAACCATTAGGTGCTGCTCATGATCCTCCCGAGTCCGGGAGTACACCAGAATGTCGTCAATAAATACAATGACGAATGAGTCAAGATAGGGTCGGAACACATTGTGCATCAAGTGCATAAATGTTACTGGGGCGTTGATCAGCCCAAATGACATCACAAGAAACTCGCAGTAATAATACTGAGTCGTGAAAGTAGTCTTCAGGATATTTAGTTCTCGAATCTTCAACTGATGATAGCCTGAATATAAGTCAATCTTGGAAAATACTCTAGCACCCTGTAATTGATCAAATAGGTCATCAATATGGGGCAATGGATACCTGTTCTTCATTGTGACTTTGTTCAACTGGTGGTAATCAATACATATCCGCATAGAACTACCCTTCTTATTCACAAATAAGACAGGAGCACCCCAAGGTAACACACTGGGCCGAATGAAGCCCTTATCAAGCAACTCCTGTAACTGCTTCTTCAACTCAGGAGGAGCCATATGATATGGAGGAATAGAGATGGGCTGAGTTCCCGACAACAAATCAATGCCAAAATCAATATCTTTGTCGGGCGGCATGTCGGAAGATCAGCTAGAAAAATATCTAGAAAATCCCCCACTACTGGGACTGACTCAACAGTAGGGGTATCAATACTGACATCTCTCACATAATCTAGATACTCGTCACAACCCTTCTCAACCATTCGTTGAGCTTTAAGAAATAAAATAACGCGGCTGGGAGTATACTTTAAGGTGCCTCTACACTCTAATCGCAGTAATCCTGGCATAGCCAGCGTCAGATCTTAGCGTGACAATCAAGAATAGCATAATGGGGCAACAACCAGTCCATGCCCAAGATAACATCAAAGTCTACCATACTGATCAATAATAAATCGGCTCTGGTCTCAAAACCACTAAGAGCAATCAAACATGACCGATACACGCGGTCCACAACAAGAAAATCTCTCACATGAGTAGACACATAAATAGGGGAACTCAAGGAGTCCCGAGATACGCCCAAATATAGGGTAAAATAAGAGGACATATAGGAATAAGTGGAGCCTGGATAAAATAAAATCGACGCATCTCTATGACAAACCAGAACAATACCTATAATGACAGAGTCGGAAGCAACTACCTCTATACGAGCAGGAAGAGCATAGTATATGTCCTGGCCTCCCCATCTAGGGCGACCTCACTGACCTCCACCTCGAGCTGGCTGAGTAGGTAGGGCGGTAGCTGGTGCTGGAATCATAGCTTGAGGACCCGATGGAGCACGCGGTGGCTGAGAAGTCTGTGGAGGTGCACCCCTCCTAAGTCTGGGGCAATCCCTCACCATATGGCGGGTGTCGCCATACTCAAAACAAGCTCTCGGAGAGTGTGGCTGTTGTGACTGGCTCGGGCCAAGTCTGCTGGACTGACCGCTAAAAGCACCCCGTACAGGAGGCACACTAGACAGTGGCGGTGCATAATAAGGCTCTTGGGGCCTAGAATGGACCGAAATACCACTGGCGGCTGGAAGAGCTGAATGAACGGGGCGACTCCCATAGGCCTTACCATGGTGAACTGTAGGTGGGGCACGAGTACCACTGTAAGTTCTAGATTCTCGAGACCTCTTGGCCTCCCTCTCCTCTCTCTCCTGAGCAAGCATACCCTCCAATCTCCTAGCAATACTCACAACCTGCTGGTAAGAAATATCCATCTCCTGATACCGGGGTGAAGTCCCTCAATAAACCGACGAACCCTCTCTCGAACTGTGGCAACCAACGTACGTGCATGTCGGGCCAAATCACTGAAGCGAACTGCATACTTTGACACAGTCATAGCACCTTGGCGCAACTGCTCAAACTCCGCGCACCATGCATCTCTGAGACTCTGGGAAACATACTCCCTTAATAACATGTCCGAGAACTGAGTCCATATAAGAGAAGGTGCCTCAGCCGGACTACTCAACTCATAAGCACGCCACCACTGATAGGCTGCTCCTCTAAGTTGGAATGCAGTAAAAGAAACACCACTCGAATCTGCTACACCCATAGTGCGGAGAACACGGTGACACTCCTCCAGAAAACCCTAGGCATCCTCCGATGCCAATCTACTGAAGGTAAGAGAGTGGTACTTCTTGTACCTCTCAAGTCTGAGCTGCTCCACCTCGAAAACTGTTGCCTAACCTCGGGCTGAGCTGGAGCTACTGGCTGCATCAAAAAGTATCTGAAACCTGGTCGACCTGAACCCGCTGCTCTGGAATATCGGCGACGGGAGTCTATGCTCCTCCCCCAGCTTGAGATGTGGCAGGAGCAAGTGGAATCAATCCAGCCTGAGCCAAGGTGCTGAACATGCTCAAAAACTAGGCTAGAGTTTCCTGGAGGACTGGTGCAGCAACAGGTACCTCAGGTGCCTGCCCTCCAACTGGAGCTACTGGGGGCTCCTTTGTCGCAGCTCGCGCGAGTGCTCTGGCTGCACCGCGTGGACGTCCTCAGCCTCTAACCCGGCCTTGGCCCCGGCCTCTCGCGGCTCTAGCAGGAGGCGTGGGTGCCTGGTCATTAGATCTGCATGTACTTTTCCTCACCATCTGTGAGAAAATAAAATATATAAGTTTAGAATTTCGAAGTCAACAATTTCGCACGACAAGGAATCAAAGAAGTGTAATTTTTCCTAACAGTTCCATAGCCTCCCGAAGATAAGTACAAACATCTTCGTACCGATCTGCAAGACTCTAATAAACCGGCTTGTGACTCACGACACCTATGAACCTAGAGCTCTGATATCAACTTGTCACGACCCAAAACTCCTTTCATAAGACGTCGTGATGGCACCTAGTCTCTACAACTAGGTAAGCCTAAACAATTGCGGACAATAACAAAAATGGAAGTAAAACTTAACAACTATCTGCAATAGATAACTAAATAACAGGAACCGCCTCGTAGTCTCAAAAGTAAATGTACAGGAAGAACTCCCGAGGAACCGCCTCGTAGTCTCAAAAGTAAATGTACAGGAAGAACTCCCGAGGAACCGCCTCGTAGTCTCAAAAGTAAATGTGCATGGATAACTCCCGAGGAACCGCCTCGTAGTCTCAAAAGTAAATGTGCATGGATAACTCCCGAGGAACCGCCTCGTAGTCTCAAAAGTAAATGTGCAGGGAGAACTCCTGAGGAACCGTCTTGTAGTCTCATAAGTAAATAAACAGCTCAAACTGATAAATACAATAATTAACAATAAGATTTCTACAGTTATAGTGATAAAGAACAAGGAAAAGAAGAAAATCAACTAGGCATGTTTCATAGAGTTCAAATAAGCAGTTAAAGCACGTAGACATGCGATATTAGACTAAACATGATAACTACACATATTGGAATAGCTCAATTAAGAATGAAAAATATACTAATACTCATTTAAACGGTATAACACAAATTAAAGGAAAAACGGGTTGCTACTCAGTAAAATAAATCGAGTTTTACAGTAAATATCTCGTGTACGTACTCGCCACCTCACGTACACGGTGCTCACATATCACAACAGTACCAAATCCTAAGGAGATTTCCCCCACACAAGGTTAGGTAAGTCACTTACCTCGAACCAAGCTCAATCAATCGGTAACAATGCCTTTTCCACGAATATCACTCTGAATGGCCCAAATCTAGCCAAAATCAATTACATACCATAAATACAACTATAAGAAACTAATCTAATTAATGAAATCAAAGCTAAAGCAAGAAATTAGAAAATCGCCACAAAAGCCTCCCCAGGCTCACGTCTCGGAATCAGGTAAAAATCACAAAATATGAACACCCATTCACTCACGAGTTCACTCGTACCAAAATTATCCAAATCCGATATCAAAATCCAAATCAAAACTCAAAAACTTAGTTGAACAACTTCTCCCATTTTTCCCAAATATTTCAACCCAAATTCAAAATTAAAGGATGGAATTAATGATAGATTAGTGGGATATAACCAAAAACAAGTGAAGAATCATTACCCAATCGATGTCTGAAAATTTCTCAAAAATCTCGTCCAAATCCGAGCTCCTTATCTCAAGTTTTGATAAAAGAAAATGGCCAACCCTCGTTTTTTGGAAACTTTAATACTACCCAGTCATCCCTTCTTCGTGAACGCGGCCACACCCTCGCGTTCACGTAGCATAAAATTGCTTCAGTCCAAAATCCTTCATCGCGAATGCGATAGTCTACTCGCGAACGCGAAGGTTACTCAGCTCGACCCTATGCGAACGTGGAACCAGCATCGCGAACGCGTAGGCAAAATGGCCTGGAGACTCAGTCGACCAACTTCCTCAACGCGAACGCGAGACTTCATCGCGAACACGTAGACCAATTACCTCAGAGCTTTGCAAATGCGGGACCTCCATCGTGAACGCGAAGCACAAATCGCACCCACCACCAGTTCCTCTTCGCGAACGCGGATATCCCCTCGCGAACGCGAAGAAGGAAACCAGCAACTGAAGAACCAGAAAAATCTACAATTCTTCACAAGTCCAAAATGATCCGTTTACCACCCGAAATCAACCCGAGGCCCCCGGGACCTCAACCAAACATACCTATAAGTCCTAAAATACCATACGAACTTAGTCGAGCCTTCAAATCACATCAAACAATGCTAAACATACGAATCACCCTCCAATTCAAACTTAATGAAATTTAAAACTTCAAACTTCTACAACCGACGCCGAAACCTATCAAATCACGTCCAATTGCCCTCAAATTTTGCACACAAGTCATATTCGACATTTCGGACCTACTCCAACTTTCGGAATCAGAATCCGGCCCCGATATCAAAAAGTTCACTTCCAGTCAAACTTCCCAAAAATTTAACTTTTGTCATTTTAAGCATATTTTATTCAAGGGCCTCCAAAACACAATCCGAACACACTCCTAAGTCCAAAATGACCCAACGGAGCAAACGAAACCGACGAAACTCCATTCCATAGTCGTCGTCACACAGTTCCAACTACGGTCAAAATCCTAAGACTTAAGCTTCCGTTTAAGGACTAAGTGTCCCAATTCACTTCGAAATCATAACAACAACCTCCCGGCAAGTCACTTAAGCATAAAAAGATAAGGGGAAAGCAGTAAACAGGGGATCGGGGCTATAACTCTCAAAATGACTGGTCGGGTCGTTACACAACCACCACCATTAGCCATCACCAGCAGCAACTACCAAATTTTAAAAATATTATATATTTTATTGATAGAATATTAGATTAATTAGTATTTCATTTGATTTTTATGTTTATTAATTTTCAAATAAAGATAAATTTTATACATTCAGATGTTAAAAATAAAATAATCTTAATCATTTAATATTCAGATCTTAATACACATCTTAATATTCAGATGTGTATTCAGATTCAGATGTCTTAATCTTAATAAACATCTTGATATTCAGATGTGTATTCAGATTCAGACGTATTAATCTTTAAAAAACAAATAAGGCAAGTTACTTTCTTTAATGTTAAGCACATATAATTAAAAATTTTAATTAACTAATTAGCCAAAGAATTCAATTTATTTATTTTTTTCAAATTTATCAAATAAGTAAAATTATTTGAGAAATTACAAAACTCTTAGGGTGCATAATTTATTTTCATAAGAAGCGCACTAGCGGTAAAAGAAATAAAAAATAAAGTAGAATCGATTATATTATAAATTTAAGAGTCAAATAAGTAAAAATTTAAATTTGAAGCAATAAGGATGAAATTGTAGAAGACAAATGTATGATAAATGAGCTGTTATTTAATTTCTTCTCTTTCTTGCATTCAGTAAAAAATGACATTGTCTATATACTTCTTTATATTAAGTTATCTGTATTAAAATATTAATTCAATATTAGTCATTTGTTAAAATTTTACATGGTCACTACTAATCATGTAGGATGTATATTGCCAAGCTTTTCATTCTCAAATTCTTAAACGACCAAAAGATTCAATTTTAATTTATGTAATTTGACAAATGTTAAAGAACTATGAATAAGGTATTTTTATGTTTTGCATTCAGTATTAGATCCCATAAATAACAATAATTTTCATAAGATATTTCATCATAAGTCCCTCAAAAATCACAGTAGGCATTTGAAAACTTTTGTGAAATAAGATTCTTCATTTATTGAGATAACTACAAGGAAACAACTATCATTTGGGTTTATTTTTTTAACTTTTATTTTGTAATTTTATGTAACTTCAACAAATTATAATATTTATGTGATATTTTTAAAATTATGTATTTATTGATATGGGTACATGCGTTAAGCGCATACCTTAAGACTAGTTAATAAAAATAATAATATTATATACCTAAAATGAAACAGAGGTAAATATTATTTTATTTCTTAAATAATTACAATTTACGAAAAATTAGTATAGACAATTTAGCTTGGTACGATAATAAAAATATTTACGCTCTTAACATACCACGACGACTAGGCTCAAGTAATGAGGGGAAGGGTTTTTTATCTCATTACCCGAGAAGAAATTTGTGGATGAAAATGATGGATGTTGACTCACAACTAACACAGATGGAGCACCAATAAAGTTGACACTTGGAGTTCGGTAGGAACCAAAATGTCAACTTTGAAGCACACATTTCTATTGTTGGTATCTAGTGTCCACGCCATTATGAGAGTAATTGCTGGGCAACAATGATCACGACCATTTTCGTTGTTGATTAAAGAAATTGAACATATTCATCTAATCTAGTTTTGATGACAATTACGGCGATACCTACCAATGATAGCTATGTTTTATGTATTAAAATGGTTGTGTTCAGTATCAAAAAAAGGAAAAGAAAATGATTGTCGTTGTGTTGATTCTTGAGCAGTTAGCAATAATTTAGTAGGTTAGTCCTGATTTTTCTCATTATATTTGGTTTTTTTTTATCTCTTGATATTTGGTTTTTTTAATCTCTTGAAAGAATGATAATATATTGACTATAATTAATTTTACCTTTTGCAAATATATATATATATAATTTTTTCATATTTGACTAGTATTTTTCGAGGAAAATATTTCGGACTTCTATAATTCATTTACTACATCCACAATATAGCTATAAGGAATTCGAGAATCTTGTTTAAGGGGAGAATTTTTGGGATAAGTGTTAGTATGTCACTTGTCTCTTTGTGAGGTTGTTCTCTCGATATTTTGTACTCTCTTTTATATGTGGATTGCTCATCTCCGCTTGTACACATAGGTCAATCGACCGAACCATGTTAAATATTTGAGTCTCTTTTGATATATTTCTCATTTATTGTCTGATTTATCGTTGTTCAAGGTTTGCTTTGTTAGCTTTCACATGACACCTGATTATTTCGATTCTACTAAGTGGTATCAGAGTGAGGTTCAAGTCAGGATGATCATTTAGTTCTAGCCGCAACTTATTTGACGGTAATCATGATTTTTATCTGAAAAATATCAGAGTGCTATTCGGGTTGAGACAAACGTTGCGGTGGAGATTTAGAGATCCAGCTTATTGAAGCTTACGTAAAAAAGGTGGATCGAGTATATTTTATACGAAAATTCAGGCCAAGGGGAAGTATTATTAAGTATTTCTTCTGATTTTCTTACCATATTTGATTTTTTTTATCTCAGAAGTAAGGGCAACATATTTACCATAATTAATTTTACTTTTTATAGAAAGGAAAATACAAGTCTTTCATATTAGGCAAGTCTTTTTTCTTGGAGTAAAATGTTTTGAACTTCTGTAAATTGAGGATTCTTCTGTCTCCTTTACTAGCATCCACAATGTAACTGTAAGAGTTTTGAGATTCTCGTTTAGGGAGAGAATTTTTGGTGCAAGTGTTAGCTTGTCACTTGTGTGTGCCTCTTTGTGAGGTTGTTCTCTCGATATTTTGTACTCTCTTTTATATATTGAATTTTCCATCTCTGCCTAAGGACGTAGATCAATTGACCAAATTACGTTAAACGTTTGTGTCTATTTTGATTTCTCTTTTGTTGTCTGATTTAGCTTTGTCCAGGATTTGCTTTACTAGATCCTGTATCACATCTCATTATTTTGATCCTAACATACTTATCTTTATCTCATCCTCCCTAGATATTTTTCTTATCTTTTGCAAGTTTAAGCCGGTGTTTGGACATAAAAATATGTTTGAAAAGTAATATTAGAAGTTACCTAACTCATGTTGGTAGGAGAAAAAAGAAGTAGGGGCCGGGGAGAGGGTCTCCCATCTCTGTAGGAAAAGTTATTGTTTGACAACCAAATTTGACCCTTTGCTTCCGTCAATTATACTATTCCGACAACCTCAATGTTACCGAATCAACCCCACATCATTTACCCCCGTCTAAGAATACAATTACCCCTCTACTAGATCTACTTCTTCTGGTCGTCAAAATGCAACGGCCCAATCACGTGCTGCAACTTCTCAATCAAAGGTGTGTGAGATCCCAACTTGGCATATGTTGCAAATCCTATGGAACAGACAAACTTGGCGATCAAAAACACTAATCAATCAGGTAAAGAAGCTGAATGTGGCGTTCTTCTTACACAACAACATACCCAATATTATCCCACATCGTGAGGTCTGGGATTACAGTTGGGAATAAGAGGCGTTCTTCTTACACCTCTTATGTAAATACGGTTGGGAATCGTCCTTTTGTTAGAAACAGCGTCAGTTTGCACCCAAAACTTATGAAATGGTAAGCAGGAAACCTGTTGTATTCAATGACTCGTTAGCCCAAACTTGTAAATAGACAATTATTGATGTATTTTCCGACATTAGACCCACAATTAATGTAATCGGGAGTGAGTTTGCAAGATGTATACCCAGCAAGCTGCGTTGTGTTAAGATCGGGGAATATGAAATGCACCATATTTTTCTGGACTTTGATAATATAGAAGATCATATCAATATTGCTTTACACGTGAGGAAAACAATATCGGTAGAAGAGCAGGAATAATTACTTGATGGGAATAATTCTAGATTAAGTGATCAAGAAGGCAAAATGGGAGAGGCTATCCAGAATCAAAATGATGAATGTCAAGATATTGGCTATAAAAACTATGAAAATGATATGGTTATGAAAAGCTTATTAGAGGATCTTGGACTCACCAAATCTGATGATGAAGGGAACACAATAGGAAATCTAAGAAAACTTCTAATAGGTGAAATTTTAGCTCATACCTCTAAACAAGTGCAATATAATGTTGCTTATGTCAACAACTTGTCTCCAAGGGAAAACTACACCTCTTCTGAGAGGGGAGGAATGAACTCAATTCAGGAAGAGACAATCATCAACAACAAATGGCAAAAAGATCATCACTCTAACATTTCCCATTATTAATACAATCTCTTGGAATATTAGGGGCATTGAGTCTTAAGGTGCAACTAAAAGACTCAAACTCATCCAACAACAATATAATCTTCCTAATATGTTCCTTCAAGAACCTATGGTTAGAGCAAGGAAAATTGATAGGTTTAGGAGGAAATTATGAATTGCTCTAATAAAATATGAATTTTTTGGTCTTCTTAATATGACTTGGATATATTCTAGACGATAAGGACAAACAACTGCTAGTCCAGATCAAGAAAAACCAGGGCCCTATCTCCTACTATATGTTTGTGATCTATGCTAAGTGCAATGAACAACATAGTAGTATCATGCGGGATGAATTAAGAGATACATCCAATAGGATTAAAGGCCCAATAAGATGTAGTTGGCGACTTTAATATCATCAGTGAAGAAGAAGAAATGCAGGGAGGGAGGCCCTACAAAAATAAAGAAATTATTGACTTTATATCCTGCTTAGCCGACTGTGGTCTGCAGGATGGGGTTACATTGGCTCTATGTTCCCATGGACTGACAACAGAGACTCTTCTAATACTACTAGATATGGCTAGCACGGGCCCAACAATTTAATAGTGTCAAATCTAATTTAAGTTGTCAAATATAGCCAAGTACTGGTACCCTCAATGAAAGGAGAACTTTTAAAGTAACATAATTGCTGAAGATAGAGCAACATGATTAAACCCATTTGCATTAATATTGATGAAAAAGATAGCCCAAGCACTTTGATTTAAGTTAGGGAACGCTTCATATGTAATATAGGTATTCCACATATCAAAAACACAACAACACCAGAAATGACAAATAAAACTGCTCATTTAATCCTCATATGCACAGCTATTCTAGAATTGAATTCATTCAGTTGTCTTTTATATCTGGGTAAGTCAGCTCGCTTCTTGACACATGTAAAGGTATCTTGAGCAGGAAAAGTACAATGAGATAGAAGCAGCACAATTTTCCTTTGAAGCATAGATGTAAGAATACAATGAAATGAATAACACACTGTTATTCTGGAATTTTCCTTGGTTACAAAGTCCTACCTATGAGTTTGTTGACCAACTTTATCCACAACATGCTATTTTTCTTTCTCTTCCATGTTGAAAGTTGTAAAACAGCAAGTTGTTTTTAAATCTGTAGTCATTATAGCTATATAGCTATCCAAGGCACTCCGCTGATAAATGAATGTAAATGACTTTGCAACTTTGTAGCAGAATAGGAGATTCTTAAGGCACTGTCCTAAATAGTAACGAAAAGGATTTTGGTCAAAACGCCTGCCCTCAGATCTGACTTCTTAACGATAAGTAATCTAAATTATCATACAAATGAACCTCACACCTTTATCAGTTATTATAAACAATGGAAGTAAAAAAAATATTGGGTAATATAGCACCAAACCTTTGCATTTTTATTTTGAAAAGCATCTTGTCCCAAAGTAGCAAGTATCTGGAGGAGTTCTTCTAGGTTGCATAAGTACAAATATCCATAAGTTATCTGATCTCTATTTAACAGATTCAAGTCTCCCAAAGTCGGTGGAGTAAACCAAAAATTTAGCTTTCCAGTTTAAACGGCAACCTGCAAGCGCAACTGAAATGTAAAAACATTAGCATATTATATTCAGAAAAACAAAGGAAAAAGCTCACTCCAATCTTTATATTGAATCACTCACAGACCTTTTGGAGCAATTACAGATTAATTAATCTAATTCAATCCAAAGAAGGCGAAGACAATGTAGAATGGTCTTTCTAAATATATCTGGAAAATGCTGACATGGGACATATTAAGGAAATATAGCAAAAATAATATGTCAATGAAGAAAATTAAGATGAGAATGCTTTCCAAATGATTTCTCCATAAACTACATTGTATGTAGAATGATCATATGTGTCCTCTGTTGTGGGTGGACGTATTAGTAGTTTACATTCTATGAACTTTTTACTCTAGATAAAGCAATGTAAAGTTGATCATGTGAAAAAACGGGTTCACGCGAATAAATTCCAAAAAAATTTAACGTTTGGCCTTGAGCTTTATTTATAGTTATAGTGAAACATAACCTTATTGGAAATTGTGTTTTCTTAAAAGGAACTGGTAAGTTCTCATCCTGTGATGCTACTAATGATATCTTTGGGATAAATACATGTTTATTTTTGAAATCACCACCGGCAATAGAAGTAGTTATAACATGTATCTTAAAATCATAATATATTAATCGTGTACTGGATAATATAACTTGATAATTCTTTTTTCCAAGTTAATCTATAAGGGGCGGTAAGCTAGTAGGATGTAAGGTATGGTAAAAAATTTCAAATTGGGATTGATCATTTGATTCTATAGTTTCATCAATAGCAGTATACACTTTAGCATCGGTGGCAAGTCGATGTATAAGCATGTCATTTCTTTAAATGTATATAATTTTTTGGCAAAACATTATCATTTTTGTAAATTGAAAAGAAAGATTACAATGTGGATTTCTAACCTTCTTCAAGGTATACTGGAGGATTGGTATTTGTAAGAGCACTTCTTTCGAGGTCGGCTATCAACTTGCAAAAATGCGACTGTATTACTTGAATGATGAAGGAGTAATTATTTTTTCGATTCAACTCTTTTATCTCGTAGTTGGGACAAAAATAATTGTTTTCTCTCAGGCGACATTTGTGCATATCTAGCACGACGGCGCAAATTTCTATCAACAATTTGTTCTTCTGCATTCCTTAGAGGTCTCTGGCGTAAATTTACAGTATCTATGTTTCCAGACGTTCCTGCTTAAAATAGTTTATTCTTATGTTAAATTAATTTAGGTTAGTGTAATCTGAAATCAAACTTTAGAATTAATTTTTTTTCTTAACCTAAAGTGAGAAAAATAGTAAAATACTCTAACAGAAAGAAAAATGAGAACAAATGCATGCTTTTCAAACATATTTATTTAACACAACTACAATATAGAAATGTGTTGCTAGCTGATGATATCCAACAGAAGTAAATAGCGTACCTTTTGAGTTGTTGACTGATGGATAAGACTGTTGTGGTAAACCTGTTGAAATCAAGCATATGATCAAACATGTTGGATGTGCACAGTGCCGCAGTACTAAAAGTCATTATATGACCTAATGTTGCACAAAAGTACATAAGAAAGAAGCAATATCAAAGGAGAAATCTTTACTACATATCTCAATGCATTAATAAAGTTATAGTTATAACTACGAAAAGTAATCTCAATCACCGGGTTAGCTTCATTAGATATTCTCTCGAGGTACAGTTGGAGGCAAAGCAGGATAAAAACAGCACTTTTTGGGAACCATGTCAGTTATCAAAGATTTCATTAGGCCATCTGATAAACTCTTCATACTAACCTCTATAGTACGGTGCTTTTCCTCCACATTGCACATCTCCAAATCCAAGAACAGGTAGTCTCTATTGCTAATGGCATAGCTGCTAGTGCAAAAATCCTCCACATTGCACATCTCCAAATCCAAGAACAGGTAGTCTCTATTGCTAATGGCATAGCTGCTAGTGCAAAAATCCTCCACATTGCACATCTCCAAATCCAAGAACAGGTAGTCTCTATTGCTAATGGCATAGCTGCTAGTGCAAAAATCCTCCACATTGCACATCTCCAAATCCAAGAACAGGTAGTCTCTATTGCTAATGGCATAGCTGCTAGTGCAAAAATCCTCCACATTGCACATCTCCAAATCCAAGAACAGGTAGTCTCTATTGCTAATGGCATAGCTGCTAGTGCAAAAATCCTCCACATTGCACATCTCCAAATCCAAGAACAGGTAGTCTCTATTGCTAATGGCATAGCTGCTAGTGCAAAAATCCTCCACATTGCACATCTCCAAATCCAAGAACAGGTAGTCTCTATTGCTAATGGCATAGCTGCTAGTGCAAAAATCCTCCACATTGCACATCTCCAAATCCAAGAACAGGTAGTCTCTATTGCTAATGGCATAGCTGCTAGTGCAAAAATCCTCCACATTGCACATCTCCAAATCCAAGAACAGGTAGTCTCTATTGCTAATGGCATAGCTGCTAGTGCAAAAATCCTCCACATTGCACATCTCCAAATCCAAGAACAGGTAGTCTCTATTGCTAATGGCATAGCTGCTAGTGCAAAAATCCTCCACATTGCACATCTCCAAATCCAAGAACAGGTAGTCTCTATTGCTAATGGCATAGCTGCTAGTGCAAAAATCCTCCACATTGCACATCTCCAAATCCAAGAACAGGTAGTCTCTATTGCTAATGGCATAGCTGCTAGTGCAAAAATCCTCCACATTGCACATCTCCAAATCCAAGAACAGGTAGTCTCTATTGCTAATGGCATAGCTGCTAGTGCAAAAATCCTCCACATTGCACATCTCCAAATCCAAGAACAGGTAGTCTCTATTGCTAATGGCATAGCTGCTAGTGCAAAAATCCTCCACATTGCACATCTCCAAATCCAAGAACAGGTAGTCTCTATTGCTAATGGCATAACTGCTATGCAAAAATCACTTGTTAGCACTTCAGACACAAAATATTTCTAATCGCAATGTGCCTAAGCAAAATTATAAAAGGTTTTGGAAGATATTTAGGTAATAAAATTGAGCAGAGATATTTGAGGTCTTTGGTCCACAACATCTTTATTTTCGGACATTCCTGTTTCAAATAGTTTATAGTTTTGTTAAATTAACTTTATAGATCAGTATAACTTGAAACCCATACTTCAGATCGAATTTTTTAGTTAACATAAAGTTAGAAAAGGGTAAAATACTCTAACAGAAAAACAGATGAGAAAGATATGATTTGAATGATGATGTCCAGCAGAAGTAAATAACGTACCTTTTGGATTGTTAAATGATGGATCAGAATGTTGTAGTAAACCTGTTGAAAAAGAAATACATCAGAATTTATTAGGGGGTTGACGCATATGATCAAACATCTTGGATGTGTACAGTGCATCAGTAATAAAAATCATTTATATGAACCTGATGTTGCACAAAGGTACACAAGAGTAAATACATAAAAACGTTACAATGAAAACAACTAATACCACGACGAAATTCTTATTACATATGTCTACTCACTGATAAAGTTAAAGATATAAGCCTATAACTACCAAAAGTAATTTCGATTCTGTCATTTTAGAGAAAATTTTATAGAGCTTTTAACGTTAGCTGTAAAAGACTACAAATTGTAGTGTCAGTAAACAGATTTATTATATCTCCATAGAAATTTTAATTAAAAGGAGAGAGAAGGGGGCAAATCACTGAAATAAAAGAAAATCAGATGATTTAGGAATATTACCAAACATTCTCGGTGTATCAGTGTGCAAATCTAATATAGTTAGAGGCATGCATGTAAAACTCCAGCAACAAAATGTCCAAACAAACAGAGGAATAAACAGATGCCCACCAAAATTATATTAGGGGTGCATTTAAGAAAAGAAGAAGCAAGAATTAGAGAAAAATTCACCACAACTATAATGCAAATGTCAAAGACAGCATGGAACCGCGGAATTGAGAAATTTAGGCATTTTGAAAAGAAAGAAATCGTCTGACTACAAATCCCATTGGCAATTAAAAGGTACAATAAAATCAACACTACATCTGCAGGTTCCAACTAAGGTAAATTAACTTTCACTATTCACATCAAGACATAGCAAACACATAATACAATTCATTCAAAATCAAAAACACTGAATCCCAAAACTTTATATTGAAAATTGAAACATAGACATGGCTAAAAACAGAGGAAGTCAAAATTTCACCTGTGAAATCCACCAAAAACAAAGGAAAAAAGAAAGAGGAAGAAGAAGAACCCATCGGAGAGTTAAGCAAAGTAACAAATAAATATCCTCTCAGATTCAGTAGCTTCTGATGAAAATAGTGAAGGCTCAATAGGAAGAGACAGAGCAATTGCACGCAAAATCGGTAGAGGCTGAGAACTGAGAATTGGGTTCGTTTATGGAAGAGAAGACTCTGATTAGCTTTTGGAAACAGTGAGGGCTCGATATTTACAAAGGAACGAATGCAATTACTATTAAACCTCCAATTGGCAAGGAGGTTAGGGGCAAATTTGAGAAAACGTAAGCAGATTTTTTTCTTGAAATCTCAAATTTACCCCTGTTCGCAACCCTGTTCGTACACAGTAACTCTCACTTCTAAATAATAAAATAATAATAACTAGTTACTACGAGGAGCCCGCACTGAGCCCGAGCCCAAGCTCACTTGGGGAAAAGGTATTAGCTTAATTCATGAGATCGTATGAATGGTGAAAAATTGGATTGTTCAAATAACATTCTCCAAAAGTACCTTATACAGACTGTATGTTGTCTTTCGTCAAATTAATCAATCGTGCGGCTTAAGCATTGTAGGGAAATGTAACGCTAGACACAAAATCAGATTTCATCTTCAGTTGTCCAACATGCCGATATTAATAACTTTAACTATTATAAAATAAAGGTGAATCCTGTTAGAGCCCAATAGATTAACAAATCAATCAGACAACAGAAAAAATAAACTCTAAGCCACGTAGCGATATTTTCCAAAAGGTAATGCATTCTACCATGAATAATTAAAGAAAAAGAGAAGGCATCATAGAATTCTGATTTCAACAAATCTAGAGATAAAGTAACAAATAGAGGTACTATATCTCTGAGCTCCTTCCTTGGACACTATAAATTCAACATGACCAACTCCAGTTATTTCTAGAACAGTGTGATGTAGAAATATAAGATCTTTCTTGTCAATCTTCTTTGATAAAATCGGTAAATCCTCAAGCTTTTTTCAATAGTGAAGTATGCTTCTTAGCCTTTCTTGTTGTCTCCGATCAAATCATAGTAACAACAACTTTGCATTCTTAACATTTCAAAAAATCTCTCAGTGATCGTACTTAGAACCTCTTAAGGGAAAATGCATATGCTAAAGTAGAATAAAAAGATAAGCGCAATTGATGATCACAAATTGCTATACCTCGCTACAAACATGCATACAGTTTGAGAGATCGATTCAGCAACTACCCAAGTGGCAGGAATGGTGGATGCTTACTAATTACTGTAATGAAGCATTTTGAACAATCAGGATCTAAGCAAGTTAGAACCATAAAACAAACATGAGGCATGGACATCTCCAATAGAATTTCTAGAGTAGCACCCATATGCATCCAGTTCTGTTGAAAGGACTGCCAGAGACTAATAGCTATATCAATACGTTCATCTTGAAAGTTATATTTACTAACATATATACAACAATAATGCATTGCCGAACGATCATTCAATTTTTTAACACTCAAAACCTGAACTGTCCGTAACTACATTCAGAAAATGACAATGTCAACATTGAATGACCTACTTACTCGCCTAAAAGAGCCAAAAATAAAAGAGGCAAAAAACCAAAAAACTGACCTCAATTCACACAACTGACACCCATATAAATAATGCTTAAGGACCACAAAGACGTTAAAATATCCATACCCAATGTGAGTTACCTAAGACGTATGAAAGAAGAATATTGTTTGGCCCTATCATGTCTCTCCCAAGTGGAAGCTTCATAAAATTAAAACCAACCAGAAGACCAACACCCACAACTACAGTGGGAACAGATAAGAGATCCAGACTTACATCAACAATATACTAAATCATGTTCATGAACTCCAACTCTACACCACAGCGAATTCATTCATCCCTATTAATTCACTCCAGACTTACAACAAAGCCAATGCGTCGAAGTCTAATCACGATTGAATTCCTTCCAAATGAAGTGCAAGCACACAAAGGGAATAAGAAAGGACATAATGATGCATGCCGATTATAAAGGTGGATAAAAAGTTTCATATAGAGCATGAAGAAAGTAGTCTAAGAATTGACGATCTGTACTGGATTGGGACTCCTCAGGAGAGGGGAGATCCTTAGAAGTTCAGTCATATAATAGTAGAAAGCAAATTGAACTGCAAGGAGAATACCGGATAGATCATGCATGTTAAGAAGCAGAAGTCCACCTTCAGATAGAAGCTATGTACAGCCTGCACTTTACTCTCATCAGCAACAAAAAAGTATTTTGGAACGCACAATATGCCTGAAGAGGGAAAAAACAGAGAAAATTATCCAAAGTAAGATATTAGAGGAACATGTACAACAGGACCACTGCAAATAGTGCACATAAGCTGCAAAGAGAATGGAAAAGCATTTGAGACAATGAACATCAATTCACAACACATTGGATCTACATATATATGAATTATCGGGAAGTGATAAACTCACAAAATAAATTAGTATTTATATTTTTTTATCTTGTAGTTCATGAATGTTAGTAAATAGCCACATCTTTGTCGCAACTCAAAACATTGGTGCATGACATCCCGTATCAATTGCCTTTAAATACAAGGATAACAAATAAGTCTTTCTATCGGTATTTGCTATCACATATAACTTTGTTTGCTCTTGTAGTATCTCTCAATTTTCGGTCACTATTTTGCTTACCCATCCTCGTGGAATAAGTATACTTTCTACCTTTTACCTTTAAAAAGTAAAGTATAAAAGCATCCACAAACAGTATGTACAAGAAGTAACTTCGTAATCATATGAAAAAATAGTACTTGTTGGTTAAGCCCCAAAGAACTTTCACCTTGACAAGCTTTAAGTTTGACATTTGAGACATAGAGAGATACAATTGACAGAATCCAAAGAAAGCAACCCATGAATGGTAAAAGAAATCATATAAGAAGTATAAGTGGATTTAACAAATAAAATTAGAAGCTGGCACAAAAGAAATGTTTACAGATAATAAAATTAAGAAATCTTTAGTTGTATACGTAGAACATCCTTCATTTGTATCACTAAATTCTAATTCAATGAAATTTAAGATTCTACTTTGACACATTTGCACATTATCATACTTTAAATTGAAACATATAAATAAACTAAAACAGAGTTGTTCACACAGTTATCACTTGCACCTTGTTACTGATGGCTAATTTTTTATTGTTACTCTTTAAAGCACACAAGACATATAAAGAACATAAGAAAGACAATGTAAGTGATGAACAATTTTTCATTTTTCCTCTTTAAAGCATATCGACAAAAACGAAAAGAACAAGTTAATTCCTTTGAAATCTTTAGACATAAAAGGATCAGTTTAATAATATAGTAAAGCTCATATAATATAGGAGTAGTTTGTTCTCCTGTTATCGTGATCTCCATCTTCCAATTAAACTACCTTAATGTATATGTTCCAATGCATCTAAGCTATTAAATAAAGGAAATCTATTAAATTATAGACTCATACTGCTCAGTGTAAACCATCAAATAAGAAGACCCCATGCTCTGCTCTGCCCTGCCTTTACCAGCAAACTTTGAACCATCTAACCAATGCAAATTCAATAAAGCATATGCAGTGTACTAAAATAATTAGGTGATATTCCATGAGAAACTTCTAAAACCAGTAAAAAACAATTGCAAAGGAGTCATTCATTCCGTTATCACATATTCAGTTGATTAGTAAGCAAGTTATCAAACTAACAATTTCAACAACCTGATTCTCATCAGGCAAAACAAACCTAATATGGTGAGAAATTAACTTTTATACTCATTGCTGACTCTTAACTATAGTTGGGAAATGTTTCCCTTTGTCTTCATTAAACTATTTTCTTCCTGCTCTAGTGCTTGATCATATATATTTGGACGAATATTTTGACTGGAAATATGCTTGAATAATTTAAGCTAAAACATCAATTAAGGGTATGAAAAAGGCCCCCAAAAAGGACTTCAGTCACATATAAATACATCCAGTAACACATATTAGTAAGAACACCAACAACTCATTAATTTTTGACAATTTGTAAAGCCTAATTTTATTGTCCTGGTGACCTTACCTCAGAGCAATATGCAAGGAATCAGTCCAAGAAAATGAACTGTGTGCAGTCCCTTTGGCAAGAAAGAGCAGGAAAGACACTACTGAAAAATGATCGTCTAGGCTTCTATTTAATATGAATTCATACATATGTAGCCTCTGAATACCGCTTTCCCTTTTAAGGCCACAATATCCAATTAGTTGATGAGATTAGGGTGATCTATCAGACTGTCACTCCCAGAAATTGCACTTCCCCTACCAAGTGTTAATAACCCTACATAACAACAATTAGAGATCAACACAATACTACAAGTTTCAATAACATATAACTTAAATTGTTTAGCTTCTTAAACACAAAACTCATGATTTAACTTCGCAAGCACACACTAATTATCAAGAGGAGCGAAATGTGCCACTCATAACTTGCTGCAAAGAAAAAATGCTGAAACCCAGAATGTTAAATCAATGGGGAGAAAAGTGAAACAAAATTCCAGTGTTGTCATGGTGTCAGTCAAAGTCGGCCATGACAACTTTGAGTAAGCCATGGTTGCTAACACATCGGTTATGACAGAGCATACTAAAAACTCCCCAATGCCTCCAACTCTATCCATAGCCAAAGAACATCATCTGCACCTTCTTTCGCATATCTACTACTTATCCAAATATAGTAAATAAAAATAAAAATAAAATAAAGTAAAGTATTACCTCCCAACATCAACATCAATATCTCAAGTAATTAACAAATGAAAGCATCAAGACCCTTCTCCTGAACTGCTCTGAATTGTTGGTACATTTGAATCTACTACGGTCTTCCTAAAAAATGGCCCTAAAATTTTCCAAAAAAATAAAAGTATGTCAACTAACATACCAATATACAGATTGCCACAAAGGAGATTGTAAATGGGTTCAAACCTGAATTGAAGTAAACACTTACCGAATTCACACAGGCACGGGCCCATAGTATTAATAATGAATGCAGATGGATGCGATGTTACTGTTAATGTCCTTTCCCGTTGCAATTTTCTCTCTTCTTTCAACAACTTCTCATCTTCCGACATTGCAACATTTTTACTGCATTTAAATTTCATATTATAAAGTTTCAATTGCCCCCACTTGTCCAAGGACAACTTCCCTGTAAGTTTCTATTTTGCAAAATCAAGTTAGAGATCAATTTTTGTAAGGCAAGTTTGACTTAAACTTTATGCTTGAGCCATTCATTTGTTGACTCGAGATGGAATTTTGCTCCCTTTCTGAATAAGTTTTTCGGACTTTTATCATCCGACTTTAAAATAAGGCAAATATTTTCGCTTTTTAGATTCACATTTCATGTACATAGAAGCTGAGATAAGTTCACATATTGTATTATACAAATTACACTTTTCAATGGATGTTATTTACATGCAAACAAGGTCAAAGAATTTGAAAAGTGATGTAAAAGGTACCACGGCTAAAAAAAAAGAGGAGTACGTGCTTAAATCGTGAAATTGCATGTCCGCACGTCCTTGCCCTTTTCATTATCTTTAACCTATAGCAGTATTTTTCTGTGATAACTAACTCAGTATTTTAAAAAAAAACATATGGCATTCAAATTGCTAATTACTAATTCACCTGTAAACGCCTCACAAGGAAAATCCTTTTCTATCCAAAAAAAACGTTCTTCTTAATTCTTACTACAATACATAACCATTAACATTGGGGGTATCAACTTGGCTTGGGCGGCGCTTGGAATCTAGTTATTAAACGGAACTTACAGAGGTGTCTTTTCGAAAGAAAAAAAGAGACATACGGAGGTATTATCTCGAAGCGCAACCCAATCAAATTAACAAGAACTAAGATGGTGGCGCTATTACATAGACAAAATAGAAGTAGACAAAGAGAAATCGAAAGTTGAGAGAAAAACCAAAAGGGCTCACAGTCGATTTACAGGAAGGGTCACAGAGCCAGCTGGGTTCTCAGTAGAACCTGGGCTTTTCAGAGTCTCGGAAAACTTGCGTTCTTTACTTCTTCGTCAGATATGGCGAGAGACAATCGTGAGAAAAAGAGAGTTGGAAACGAACAAACCTAAAATGATCAACCCAATATACACAGCTTTAAATCCAAAACTCTAACACTAAAGGAAGAAAACGAAGAGGGAACAAAAAGAGATATGTAGTCTAGAAACACAGAGCAGGGCGAGATGAGAAGATTGAAAAATTGCGTGCCGCTCACATTACATGTTTGACAAAGCAAAGCATACCGCAGCAGCCTTAAAGCACATGTCGGATAGAATTCCCAAGCTGGACGACGAAGAGTTGCTAAACTGCTGCTTCTAAATAAGTAGAAAGAATAGAATATATAATATGAAAAAGACTAGACGGACTTGAGTACAATGCACCGCGGTTTGATTAGCTTGGAGGCACTACTATCACACATCTCTAGATCTTGCCTAGATCACGGCCCTCTACTCATCACTTGTAAGGAAGATATTTTGAACATTTTGATTGTTGTGGCGTTACTAATATTTACTAATATTGTCTCCCTTTACTTTGCATCTTTCTTCTGGATTTGATGGTGTTGTTATTTATCCGATGAGTGTTGTTGTGATACTAATATTGCCTCCCTTTTTGTCCTTTTGTGATACTAATATTTTTGAGCCGAGGGTCTTTCGAAAACAGCCTCTCTACTCTTTCGGGGTAGGGGTAAGGTCTGCGTACACACTACCCTCCTCAGACCCCATTAATGAGATTCTACTGGGTTGTTGTTGTATCAAATGGGTAGAGCAGGAAGATTACTTAAAGGTCATCCAATATTTCTGGTCTAATCTCATATCAAGTAACCCTCTTTATGTTGTGCATCAGAAATGGATGAGAGTATTTCTAGTATAGAATAGCCTTTGGTGATATATATGAAGAGCCCCAAAAGATTGGAAGCTATTATAAGAAACCTGGAATAAGATTCTATTAACATTTAACAAGAAAGAGAATAGGATGAAGCTTTCAAAGGCAAGAGCTGAATACAAAAGGTACCTAAAATTTCAGGATAGCTCTTTAAAGCAAAAGGCTAGGGTGAAATAGCTGGAGGAAGGGGATGCCAACACTACTTTATTCCATGGAATGTTAAAAGACAAAAGAAAGAGACTATCTATTGAGAAGATTAAAGATGTAGATGGCAATTAGGTAGAAGGTATTGCTAAGGTTGCTGAGGCTACAATAAAGTTCTTTGACTATAGACTATTACTGAAGATTGCTCTATTCTAAATATTGTTACAAGGGTTATCTCTCAGGAAGATAATTCTTCCTTAAGTGGTATTCCTTCCTTGAAAGAAATTAAAGACAATGTATTTTCAATTGATTCAAACAGTTCTCCTGCTCCTGATAGACTCAATAGTAAATTCTACCAAAGTACTATTTACCCGGAAAATCGGATATAGTTGAATTTATTAGTGGTTCTAAGGATATACGATATAGCTTGACATAAATCGTACTAGAAGTGGAAATATTTAGATTCTTGGCTATAAAAACAGGATATGACTTATTGAATAAGGAGAGTGAGTATGCTGAG
>AWOL01S0077555.1:0-14992 GCA_000715115.1 Nicotiana otophora | reverse complement strand
GAAGAACCAAAGTTGTATTAAATGGAATTAATAAAAATGAAAGAAGCTTCTTTGAGAAAGAGGCTGAATGTGGAGGAAATATGTAGGAAGGCACGTTTGCTGACTGAGATTTGAGACACAAAATTCAATACATGTAGCAACTTTTTCTTTTTCAACCAAGTGATTTCTAACTGAATCATTGCTACGGCATTTTGTGTATTATTTGTGTGCCTAAAGAAATTGACTTGCACAATAATTGTTTTTCTACGGAAAAGATCCAAAAATACCCCTGAACTTTAAGATTAGGATTAAATATACCCTTCGCTAATAGTTGGGCCTCTTTATATCCTTGCCGTTACTCAACTGGAGCACAAATACCCTTTTCCCAAACGGATGATCACTAAAAATAATTAAAGGTCCAAAAATACCCCTAAGCTTTATGACTAGGAACAAATATATCCTCCGTTAATAGTTCAAGGGTATTTTTGGACCTTTAATTATTTTTTGCCACGTAGATTTAGTTATCAATACCCCCTGCCTAATTTACTTACCAATTATTAATCCCTTCCCCTCATTTGTTTCTCCCCCATAAAATTAATTTGGTTTACACATTAATTACACGGGCACAAGATTCAGAATTTTTTATCTAAACAATGCTCAGATTCCAAATCCATATTTTTCAGATTTAAGAAGAAAATAATTAGGCCTTGATCTTCTGAGCAAAAATCTCGTTAATATGCTCAATTTTATTACCTCACTGGTGCAACCGTCCCCAAAATAAACCACGACACAAGCTTCCTTTTTATCCATTTTCAGAGAATACGCCACGCCAGCAGCTTGTGGAAGCTGTGTGCCCAAAAATATGGATTTGGAATCTGAGCATTGCTTGGATAAAAAATTCTGAATCTTGTGCCCGTGTAATTAATGTGTAAACCAAATCAATTTTATGGGGGAGAAACAAACAAGGGGAAGGAAATAATAATTGGTAAGTAAATTAAGTAGGGGTACTGGTAACTAAATCTACTAGGCAAAAAATAATTAAAGGTCAAAAAATACCCCTGAACTATTAACGGAGGATATATTTGCTCCTAGTCATAAAGTTCAGGGGTATATTTGGACCTTTAATTATTTTTAGTGGTCATCCGTTTGGGAAAAGGGTATTTGTGCTCTAGTTGAGTAACGGCAAGGGTATAAAGAGGCCCAACTATTAACGAAGGGTATATTTGCTGTAGTAATAAAGTTCAGGGATATTTTTGGACATTTTTCCTTTTGTTCTAATATCTTTTTTTTTTCAGGTGAATACTGTCACCCATGTTGAAAAAGGTGCTCATCCTATTCTGAAGAAAGATGACAATGAGCACGAACTTTTGTTGCGAAATTCTTGGTGTGGAACCTATTGTTCTTCCCATATATCGCATCACAGAAAAATGGTTACTTCTCTTTTAGTATAGGAGTTTCAGTCAACTATATTACCTATTGAACTTTATATCACTGCATCTGAGATGTTTAGATGGATTGCTCCGGAAGTTCTTCAAGTCTTCTTACACATAGTTATCACTTATTCATGAATAAATGATACGTTTTTTAGTTTAGTTTTTAAATATCCAGCTGAATATTATCCTGTCTATGCTAACAATTGACCTTTTTCTTGCTATATGTCTTAAATGTTGAATGGCTTCATATACGATGGCTTATAGTGCCCTCGCAAAATAATTATTATTTTCAATAAAGTTTGATCTCAAATCGGTAACTCATAGTTATATGGAAAAAAATCAGTCATTATTTAATATTCACCCAAATGACCAACAGATAAGCAAAGACTACTTTAAGATCATAAAGTACTTCCACAAATATGCAATATACTTTAGTTCTCCGGTATATATATATATATATAATGTCACCACAAGAATCACAAATTTCATAAGACTCTTCCATATTGACATTAAAAAATTATATCCAGCAAGGTAAGGGCAGACAAAAACAGTCGACCAATATACATATATGAGTTCTTTTAGATATATGTATGATAATCATTTTGATTAAGTCTGATTTAGAATCATTCAATTGGTCACTCATGATTTCTAGCAACATAAGTAAAATGTAAAAGATTTAAGCATTAGGTAATTAAATTTACTACTGCTCAAAACAAATATTATATTGTCTCTTTAAAATTTTAAGAGAGAAAATTCAAAACACTCAAGATAAAGAGAACTACAAAAACATCATTTATAAGGCTAAAGGGATAACGTGGATTTTCTTTCACAATACAAAATACACATACATAATAACATTGTACAAGTCCACATCAGTAAATAACGCACGGTCCGAAATACTAATAAAATTAAAAGGAGATTATTTGTATCATCTTAAGGCCAAAGTTTATTTGCCTATTATATTCTCACGAGAATAAGCATAAAAGAATAAATGTTGAGGAGGTATTAATTCAATTACGCATGCTTGACACTTAAATATAATGTTACACAAAAATTTATCTAGTGGAAGATATTACCGTATGTCTTTAAAGTCCATCAGAATTCCATAAGTAGTACTCTCTATAAAAACAAAGTAAAATATCCTCAAGATTATTGTAATCTTACGAAAAATACTTGATCACGAAACCTGTAGGGAATTCTTCAAAGCTTGAGGTGTGCTAAAGATATTGTCCTTAAGGATATTTCACCCGGTTTGGATGTATCCTCCAGGATTCAACAAGATCTTCTAGTATAAAACTAGGAGCAGAAACTAATAAAGATTTATTCTTGGTAGAAAATCAAGCAGAAGGAAGGAGAGTATTTTCGTATATATAGGCGAATGGAATCAAGAGGTTATAATGGGTGAGTAATGATCTAACGGATACAAATATGGAATAATGACCAATTATTGTATGAAATAATAAAGACACTAAATGTCCAATAAAATAAATTTAGACACTTTCAACAAATATGAATCTAGACACTTCCTTTTAAGATATCGTATTCACTATTTTTATAACAGTAAAAGCCTTGAAATGAATTTAAATGTAAAACACAATCGGTAAGGATTCATAAAGGAGACCCAACTCGTTTGGGATTGGAACTAGTTGTTGTGTTTTGTGGATGTGGTGAAAGCTTTGTATATTTCAACAGGGTATTATCACTTTTAGCTCGTGCCAGAAATTATTTATATTCAGTAGCCGAAAAAGTATATAATTTTTGTATATAACATACAAAATGTGTATATATATTCAAAAATATATAAAACAATACATATATATATATATATATATATATATATATTTTCGACTATTATTTTAAGAGCGGCTATACAATGTCATTTTTCTTTAGATTTTCTATTCTTGAGAGCTGTTAAAATCAAAAACGCCCACAGTACTACTTTTTCCATCATGGCACAATGACAACCTAATAGCAGTTGTGTTTACCCGGAAAATAAATAGCAATTGAATGTATACGCGGTTATAAAAATACGTAGTATAAATTGGTATAAATTAGGAGAATATATAAATGAATATCGAAATTAACTGCAAAGAGAACAAATACAAACCAAACAGATCAATTATCCTTAACCCTTGAGTTAGACCACCCTCGAACCAAGTGTAAACTCTGCTAATATACGAACAGAATAACAAGATATTGAAGGCTGAAAGAAGGCAGTGTCCTCCTCTATATTATGTGAATGTACTCTTTATACAAATGATCAGACCCCCTTTACATAGTAGCGAAGTCCTACTCTTAATATAATTCTAAATATAGTAAGGAATCCCATGATAGATTAATTAATTGGCCTTTCCTTGATATGCGCCGGGATTTTCGCCATGATTCTCGCCCCATTACGGATACTTCGAGTTTCTGTCTTTTAGCTCGATTAACCTTCCTCGGTCTCACTCAATCTTTATTTTGCTTGGTCTCGATCGGTCTCCTTTTAGCCCGGTTTCGATCTTGGCCAATCTCGATCTTGATCTTGGCCGATCGCGATCGGTCTCTGAGTCACGAGTTTGGTAATCTAACTTCACATCATGGTTCGATATTATACGAGTCTGAACCTTGTCCAATTATCTTCCAGTCTCAATTAGTCATACAAAGGGCAAACTTTATTTTGACAGTACACAGATAGTCCCCTCGTTTCTCGGATGTAAGATGGCGAGAAATGACATGAATTTCCGAAACTCCGACTTGATGGGTTATGACATCAGCGATAAGCCCGATTATGACATATATGATGAAATGTCCCGTCGGTCAAGTTACCAAGGCATTTAATGCTCATCAGTTGTTGGTCGGCCACTACCGGTTCCGAACAGTCGCCAACAACCTATAAGAACCCTATCTTTTCCATTTAATCTTTACACTCAAACATCTCTTTACTCTATATTCTTCTTCAAAAACTCTCTTTGTTTCATAATTGCTACACCCAAATTTCTCAGAGCTTTAAACTAACCGCATACCATCCTAATTTCCTTGTTCATCAATGGCGAAAACCTCCAAAACAGTGCCGTAAAAAGAGGTCGTTTCTTCATCACGACCCGTCGGTGGTGAGGCTGCGGCAGAGCCCCTCCCTGAGGAATTCTTTCCGGTAGGGTGCTCAACTGTTACTGATTTTAAGGTCGAAAAGTCCTCCTCTGTACATGGCCGATGTGAGCTGGTCTCGAGGTACAGATGCTTAATCACCGAGAAAAGCCACAAAAAAGTTAAAGAGGAATGCAACTGGAACAAAAAACATGTGGTAGTTCCATCGCCCGAGGAAGCGATTACTACCCACGTGGAGGGTTTCCTAAGTGTTTACACTTACCCCTTCATGTTAGGTCCCTTACATACTGTCATCATCGCCTTCTGCAAGAGATACGACATGACCCTCGGTCAGATCCATCCTTCCTTTTGGAGGATAGTGATTCTCCTCCGATTCTTCACAAGCAAAATCGAGGGGTGTCTTTTCATCCTCGATCACCTTATGCGTCTTTACAGTTCCTGACTCTATCGAGGGGGGATGATCAAGCTTGCTCGCCGATCCAACAAAGCCCCATTCTCGAGCAAAGATGAAGCTCGTGACCGAGGTTGGATGGACCGATTTGTCCGAATAAGGACTTCGGACTCGATCCCTGCTGAAGACATGCCATTTCCTGAGAAATGGAACATGCATCGTAAGTATTACTCCGCCTTGGATGTTTCTATTTGATGTTTTACTTCCTGTCTTCTTTATTTATTTATGTTTTCGATGTTGCAGCTGTGGCCCAGATGATGGAACTGATTTCGAAACTCAATCAATGGGTCGAGGGCCTGGTATTGCAGAAACCATACTCTGAGCGTGCTTGGATGGAGCTATCAAAGGGTCGATGGGAGGCCCGCAATCATGGTAAGTTTCTCCCCTAGATCAATTTATCGTTTGGGTTTCTTTCTCGAACTTACTCAACTTTTTTCTTTTGTAAGTCTCGGTAAGGATGTTACAATGAGTCCCCCATCTGGCGACGAAGAAGTTCTTCCCCAACCACCTGCCCCAAAGCAGGCCAAGGATTAAAAAAAAAAGGGTTCCGAGTTCCTCGGTCTCAAAACAGAAAAAACCGGCGAGGAGGTCTCGCAAGTCAAAGGGGGACACCGATGCTATGACTTCGGACTTAATCCGCTGATTAGGGGATGAGTCCAAAGAAGAAGAAGAGGAAAATAGTTCTTCACTTGTGGCCCATGTGTGGGCTAATGTTTTGATACAAAGTCTTCCGAACTGGCGGAGGTTGTTGAGGGGGCTTTGGTCGAAGTTCCTGAACCAGGAAGAGTTGAGGCCACTCCGTCCCAAGCCAAGATGGTCAAAGTAGAGACTGGGGGCGAGGATTCTCGGGCAGTGGAAGATGTTTAAGAGGGACGAGCTCGGGGTGGTCGATATTTTTGGATTCCCTCAGATTTCGGACGTTATGATCCGTAAGGCCAACATGTTGGAAAGTCGATCTTACGAGGGCATTCAGGGGGCAACTGATATCCATGGATTTTTGGATGGGCTCGCGTTCGCTGCCTCGGAGGATATTACCAGGTTCAGTGGATTATCGTATCAAAAAAAGTGTCATCATCGGGCACTATCGGGTCTTCGTCGAGCCCAAAACTGGTGGACCGATTCCCGGCCCCGAGTGTTAACCTCGACCGTAGGCGGAAGATAGTGCTTTCTGTCCCGGAGGATGCCCGAGCTTTTTATACCTCCGTGGGGATTGCTAGCTACCTTAGATCCTTGGTGATCGAGGAGGACCAAGCCGTGATGAGCGCTGTAGGGCCCCCTTACCTTTTCAACGAGGTCCAACATGCTCTGAATCAGGTAACTTCAAGGGTACCTCTATTGTTTCTCTTATACTTAGAGTTATAGATAATTCTAACATCTTCTTCCTTGTTTGCAGGCTTCGGTGTTGAACCACAAGGCTTTCCTCCTAATCCGGGAGGTGCATGAGGCTGAGGTTCGAGACCTCGCTGAGAAGAATGACACCTACAAACTTCTTAGTGAGAAGCTTCAGGCAGATTTGGTAACAGCTCGGGATGAGCATGCCGAGATGGTTGAGCAGGTATTTTGAGTGCTTCACGATAGTGAAGACGAATTGGAGATAACTACTAACGACCCGATTCTACAGGTCCGACAGAGGCTCGAACAAATCGGACGGCTCCAAATGCAGGTGGATGCGATACAGGCCGAGGCGGAAGAATTCAAAAAGAATATAGACATCCTAGCCTCTAAAAAGGAGACCGTCCAAGCTCAATTGGAGTAGGTCGAGGCCCAGCTCCAAGCTGCAAAAGAGAAGGCCTCAGTGCAAGTCGAGAAGATCAAGGAGATTCAGTCTCGATTAGATTTGGTCGTTTCTGATAAGGCAAGTTTGGCCAATGAACTCGAAGTAGCCAGATCCGAGGTGGTCATAGATATATCTGAGGTGGCCATAGCCAATGAAAAAGCTGATGCTAAAGTTGCCCAGTTTAGAGTTGATGTCGAAGTTAACCAGGACAAGGCCAAGGGCATGGTGGAACATGTGAAATGGCAGGGTCGAAGGGAAGCCCTCGAGGGGGTTCAGGCCTAGGGCTTCCATATCATGGCTGAGATTGAAAATGCTAGATTAGAGGAAGCCAGAGCCCGGAAGCTGGCCTTCCCTGAGGAAGACTCTGAAAGTTCAAGTGAATCCAGGACGGAGAAGATTCTGAGGATGGAAATGCGACCTCCGATGGAGACCAAGCCTCTTAGGACTTTTTGTTTTTTCTTTTGCATTTTTTTCGAGGCTGTTTTTGGTCGTCGTAAATTTTTGTATTAGGCCGATTTGATCTTTGTAAGAAACCATTGTGTATAAATATAAGGCTTTTCTTTCCCATTCGGCTCTCATATTTTTCCTTTGCTTTATTTGTATTTATAAAGGTTGAAATGCCTTAGCATGAAACAATAGGGTGGTGTTCGAGGGTTTGAACAAACCTTGTCTTTATTTCCTTTCTGGGTTAAAGCATTATTGGGGTTCGATGTTACCAAAGTTTCTTCCGGAAAACATCTTAAGTTTGAGACTTTGCCGAGGGTAGCCTTTAGAACCGGTTGTGGAAGAATATTTTTTGAAGGCTTATTTTTGTTACGGATTTTGGACGTCTCCGAACCGTGTTAGATTTAGCTGTAGCCTTTTAGTTCGGGAGTTACCCATTGGGCTTATTTTCCCATTTTATCCAGGCTTACCCGAGATAATAGTCCCCGAGTGGGGTGGCCGTGACCTTTAGAAATCGTAGAATTGCCTATTAAGGCTTTTGCTCCCAAGGCCCGATGACTTGGGCCATTTGAGTCAGACGGCAGTCCTCGAGTGAGAGGATGGTATTTTGTATTGTACTTATGTATTTTCCCTTGGACTTGTTATTTTCGGAAGTACGAAACTCTTTGAGGTGTAAAGAGAAAACATTTCACACATAGGATGATGGCAAGAAAGTACTTCTCTTTATTCTCGATTGAGACAATCATACATTGCGTTTATATTTTATGTCAGGGTTTGGATGATCTACGTGGGAACAGTTCTTTTAGACCGTTTGACCCTTACAATAAATCTTATCCATCGAGACGCTCCCTTTATAGAGTAGTTTTCTTTCTAGAGTTAATCTTTTGAAGATAGTGTATATCCGAGGGTAGCCCCCCAATATTCAAGATTTATTGCAAAGGAACCTCGGATATTGTTATATTGATCTTCGGTGTTGATTCGTAATCGGGTTCGATTCTAAGTTAGCACGTTTTCATTGTTACCACGTTAAAAACCTAGCCGGATAAACCCATTTGGGACAAAATTGGTTTGAGGGAAAAATGGTGCAACACGTGCTTTCAGACCTAAAAGACTTCATCTTGTTCACTAAAAAAATCCATCGACGTTTCATGTCGACCACCTGCAAGTGTTAATCTGCAATAGAAAAGGAATGGAAAATGGCGTACCTTAACAGTGGTACCGTTTTAGGTGAGATATGTTCCATTACTCGGCAATTGTTCCCCATTCATCATTCCGAGCTTGTATGACCCTTTTTCGGTGATTTCGAGGATTTGGTACGGTCCCTCCCAATTCAAACTCAATTTTCCTTCATTGGGGTTTCGGGTGTTGAGGGTGACTTAACTTAACACTAAGTTCTCGATGTTAAAATATCGAAGATTGGCTCTTCGATTGTAGTATCTCTCGATCCGTTGCTTTTGGGCGGTAAATCGAATGAGGGTCGCTTCACGCCTTTCGTCCAATAGTTGTAGGCTCGTATTCATGGCCTCGTTATTTGATTCCTTTATCACATATCAAAACCGGATACTCGATTCTCCGATTTCGTCAGGTATTAGAGCTTTGGATCCATAAACTAATAAGAATGGGGTAGCCCCGGTACTGGACTTCGAAGTTGTGCGGTATGCCGAAAGAACTTCGGGCAGAATTTCCTTCCACTTTCCTTTGGCGTTGGTTAGTCTCTTCTTAATATTTTAGATGATGGTTTTGTTGGTCGATTCGGCTTGTCCGTTCCCGCTAGGATGATAAGGTGTTGATAGGATTCTTTTAATCATATGATCTTCGAGGAATTTGGTCACTTTACTGCCGACGAACTATTTCCTGTTATCACACATAATTTCGGATGGCATCCCGAATCGACATATTATGTGATCCCAAATGAAGTCGATGACTTACTTCTCCCTAACTTTCTCGAATGCCTGTACTTTAACCCATTTAGAAAAATAATCAGTCATAAATAAAATGAATTGAGCTTTACCTAGTGCCCGTGGGAGAGGGCCAATGATATCCATTCCCCACTTCATAAATGGCTATGGTGACAAGACCGAATGGAGCGGTCCCTGGGTTGGTGAATCAATGGTGCATGCCTTTGGTATTTGTCACATTTTCAAACAAACTCTTTCGCATATTTTTCCATATCGATCTAGTAATAGCCGGCTCTGATTACCTTTTGAATCAATGATTCGGCACCGGAATGATTTTCGCAAGTGCCCTCGTGAACTTTCCTCAGAACATACTCAGTGTCTCCCGGTCCTAGACATATCGCTAATGGACCGTTGAATATTCTTCTGAACAAGGTTCCATCTTCAAACAAGGTGAATCGTGCTGCCTTCATGCGTAGGGCCCTCGATTCTTTCGGATCTGAGGGAAGCTTTCCGATTTTTAAATACTCTATGTATTTATTTCTCTAATCCCAAGTCAAGCTTGTGAAATGTATCTCGGTGTGGCCTTCTTCGACTATTGACCTCATGAGTTTCACGACGGCCCCTGAATTAAGCTCGTTGTCCTCGACCGATGACCCTAAGTTTGCGAGGGCATCTACCTTGTTATTTTGATCCCGAGGCACGTGTTGCAAAGTCCACTCCTTAAATCGGTGTAAAGTTACTTTTAACTTACTAAGTATCATTGCATTCATTCTTCCCTAACTTCGAAGGTTCTGTTAACCTGATCCATCATGAGGAGGGAGTCGCATTTCCACTCCTAAGCCTTTGGCTAGTTCGAGACCTATAATCATGGCCTCATATTCGGCCTCATTGTTAGTCAATTTCACAGTTCTAATAGATTGTCTAACCATATTGCCTGTGGGTGTTTTTAGTACGATGCCGAGTCCGGACCCTTTTTGCGTTCGAAGCACCGTCCGTGAAGAGGGTGGTCCAGACTCCTGAGGTCGTACCCGAATTTATCAACAGCTCTCTCTCAATTTCGGGTACTAGGGCCGGCGTGAAATCAGCTATGAAGTCTGCCAAAATTTGAGACTTAATTATTGTTCGAGGTTGATATTCAATATCCTACCCGCTGATTTCTACGGCCCATTTGGTCAACCGTCCCGAAAGCTCGGGTTTAGGCAAAATACTTCGAAGTGGTTAAGTTGTACAACACATATGGGGTGACATTGAAATTATGGTTTTAGTTTCCTAGAGGCACTTATCAAAGCGAGCGCTAACTTTTCTAGGTGGGGATATCTATTTTCAGCCTCACCTAAGGTCCGGCTGACATAATAAATAGGGAATTGCGTACCTCGTTCTTCTTGGACTAGGACTCCACTTACCGCTACCTCTGATACTGCCAAATACAAGTAAAGTTGTTCGTCTACCCTTGGCGTGTGAAGCAGCGGCGGGTTCGATAAGTATCGTTTAAGTTCTTCCAAGGCCATGCGAAATTATTTTTCGTCTTTAGCAATGAGAAAATTCGGTGGCCCTTATCGAAGGACCTCGAGATAAATCGCCCCAGGGCGGCCATGCGCCCGGTTAACCTTTGCACGGCCTTTACGCTGTCTACCACTGTGATGTCATCGATAGCTTTGATCTTGTCAGTATTAATCTCGATTCCTCGGTTGGATAACATGAATTCGAGAAATTTGCCAGACCCGACCCCGAATGCGCATTTTTCTGGGTTCAACTTCATGTTGTATTTCCTCAATATACTGAGAGTTTCCTTCAAGTGCTTCAAATGGTCATCTGCTCGCAGGAACTTAACTAGCATGTCATCAATATAAACTTCTATAAATTTCCCTATTTGTTCTTCAAATATCTGATTTACTAGGCGTTGATAAGTGACACCAGCATTTTTTAATCCAAATGGCATTACATTGTAGCAGTAGGTACCATATTTAATGATGAACGAGGTCTTTTCCTGATCATCTGGGTTTATTTGTATTTGGTTGTACCTAGAATGGGCATTGAGAAAACTGACAATCTCGTGGCCAGCCGTGGCATCGATCATGCGATCGATATTAGGCAAAGGAAAAGAATCCTTAGGGCATGCTTGATTTAAATCCTTGTAATCTACACACATTCTAAGTTTGCTTCCTTTTTTAGGTACTACTACTACGTTTGCTAACCATTCGGGGTATTTTACTTCACGGATGGACCCTATTTTAAGAAGCTTGGTTACCTCATCTTTGATGAAAGCATGTTTGACCTCGGACTGGTGTCTTCTTTTTTTTCTTCACCGAGTGGAACTTGGGGTTCAAGCTTAGTTTATGGGTGGTGACTTTTGGTGGGATCCCTGTCATGTCAAGATGGGACCAAGCGAAACAATCCGTGATAGCTATAAGAAATTGAATAGGCTTTTTTCTGAGCTCGTAATTTAAACTTGTGCCCAGGTATACCTTTTGTTCTGGTAAATGTTCGATTAGTATGATTTGATCCAGCTCTTCGACCGTTGATTTGGTAGCGTTGGAATCATCGAGGACTATGAAGGATCGAGGGACCCCATAATCATCATCTTCATTAGTCCCCTGCTTCTCAAGTTGGGTGGAGACCGGCGTTTGTGATTTCTATTTGGCCTCTTGTTTTCCCTTCGAATTTGACCCCTTTGTTGATGAAAGTGACGATATCGAAATCACTTCGTCAACGGCAAACATTTCCTTTGCGGCGGGTTGCTCCCCATAGATAGTTTTAATTCCCTCTAGTGTTGGGAATGTTAGAACCTGGTGAAGGGTCGAAGGCACTACTTTCATATTGTGGATCCATGGTCTCCCGAACAGAGCGTTATACCTCATGTCGCCCTCGATCACATGAAACTTCATCTCTTGGATGGTCCCGGCCATGTTTACTGGCAAAGTTATCTCGCCCTTAGTAATTTCCCATACCATGTTGAATCTGTTTAGCACTATGGCCGCGGGCACAACCTGGTCTTTTAGACCGAGTTGCTCTACGATCATCGATCAAATGATGTTGGCCGAACTACCTGGATCAATTAACACACGCTTAACTTGAATTTTATTCATGAGTACATATATTACTAGTGCATCGTTATGGGGCTGCATGATTCCTTCTGTATCTTCGTCGTTGAAGGACAAGGTTCCTTTTGATATGTAATCCTGAGCTCAAGATCGCTTCTCCCTTATGATCGACACCTTAGTGCGTTTTAACACTGGCCCTTGGGGAATATCAATCCCTCCGACAATCATGTGAATAATGTGTTGCGATTTTTCTTGCTCATTTTGTCTATTTAACTCTCTGTTTTTGAAGTGATTCTTGGACCGATCACTTAAAAACTCCCGAAGGTGCCCTTCATTAAATAACCAGACTACTTCTTCTCTCAACTGCCTGCAATCTTCCGTTCTGTGGCCATGGGTGCCATGATACTTGCATACTTGATTGGGATTTCTCTGGGCTGGATCGATCTGCAGAGGTCGAGGCCATTTAGTATCCTTGATGCATCCGATAGCCGATACGATGGCAGATGCATCAATATTGAAGTTATACTCCGACAATCGCGGTGCTTACTTAGGTCCGGTATACCTGTCGAAACCATTCTTGCTCATGAGCCCTCGAAAGCCCTGGCCTCGATCACTTCTCCTTTCACCTCGTACGGAGTTATGCTCAGGTTCGTTGCTCCTACGATCTCTATTATATGGCAGGTATCGATCCCTGTTCAACCTTGGTTCTCGATCGACATCCCTTTTGGTAATGGATCAGGGAGGAGCCCCTAGCTGGTTGTCTTCGACTCTAATATTCGATTGATATCGATTATGTATATCAGCCTAGGTAACAGCCGGGTACTCAATCAAGTTCTGCTTCAACTGCTGTGAAGCCACTGAGCTCCGTTCATTTAGTCCTTGGGTGAAAACTTGAACAGACCAATCATCGGTGACCGGTGGTATGTCCATTCGTTCCATTTGAAAACGAGATACAGACTCTCTAAGCATCTCGTTATCTTTCTACTTTATCTTGTAAAGGTCTGACTTCCTAGTCCCAACCTTTATGGCTCCGGTGTGTGCTTTTACAAAAGAATCTGCAAGCATGGCAAAAGAATTGATATAGTTAGGTGGTAAATTATGGTACCATATCATCACTCCTTTTGACAGGGTTTCCCCAAATATTTTCAGCAAAACAGACTCGATCTCGTCGTCTTCCAAGTGGTTTCCTTTGATAGCACATGTATAAGAGGTTACATGCTCGTGGCCCGAGTCCCAACGGGGTCAACGGGTGGTCTTTCATCCCCGGGCGTCACGTTGTTATTCTCACCTTGATGGCAGATTCGTTGTCGATATGTAGGGGCAGTAATTAAGAGTTCGTCATTTTTAGCCTGAAATCAAAGATACTTCCAAGAGCAAGTGTAAAATAGTATGTTTTATAGTGATTTGTATCAAATAATCACTATTATCCTTAGCCCCATTGTGAGCGCCTAACTGTTTACCCGAAAAACGGATAGCAATTGAATTTATACGTGGTTCTAAGGATACGTAGTATAAATTGGTACAAATTGGGAGAATATATAAATGAATATCGAAATTAACTGCAAATAGAACAAATGTAAATCAAACGGATCAATTAGCCTTAGCCCTCGAGTTAGATCACCCTCGAACCAAGTGTAAACTCTGCTAATATACGAACAGAATAACAATGTCTTCCTCCATATTATGTGAATGTACTCTTTATACAAATGATCAGACCCCCTTTATATAGTAGGGAAGTCCTACTCTTAATATAATTCTAAATATAGCAAGGAATCCCATGATAGATTAATTAATTGGCCTTTTCTTGATATGTGCCAGGATTTTCGCTGTGATTCTCGCCCCATTACGGATATTTCGGGTTTCTATCTTTTGGCTCGATTAACCTTCCTCGGTCTCACTCGATCTCTATTTTGTTTGGTCTCGATCTTGACCGATTTCGATCTCAATCGGTCTCCTTTTAGGCTGGTTTCGATCGTAGCTGATCTTGATCTTGGCCGATCATAATCGGTCTCTGGGTCACGAGTTTGGCAATCTAACTTCGCATTATGGTTCGATATTACATGAGTCCGAACCTTGTCCAATTATCTTCCAGTCTCAATTAGTCATACAAAGGACAAACTTTATTTTGACCGTATAGAAGCTGATATAAGTAAACACTTTACCACATAAAAGAAAAGAAAAGAAGAGAAAGAATTTTTTACAAGTTATTCAGTATGGCTTTGAAGTGGTCCAGTGATCTTAATGAGAAGGCGAAGCTGTGTCAACCAAAAATATTATAGCAGTTGGTCCTGGAATTGTCATGAAACTGACTTATCATGAAAGTAGCTTATTATAGCTTGAGAGATGGAAGGTGGGAATATCTTCTTTAACCTTTCCATTTCGAGCCAGTCCATACCTAGCAAACTAGAATGGGGTCGAGTGAAGAAAGGGTTGTGAAAGATTTTTTTTTTATTTTTAAATAGAGCAAAATTCAATTCATCATGTTACTCATACAAAATTATGTATTTCAATGTATCGGGATTGAAAGTTAGCTAACTTGGTGAGCTCCTTACCTTCCAAGTTGAAGTGGAGGGTTCAAACTTCATCGGTATAGCATAGTATACCCTTTTCCCTCTTCTCCTTCCCCGAAAAATCAGGTGTCATGCGGAAGTTAGTAACGTAAACCTTCAACGATAAATCATATAACAAAAGAGAAATGTATCAAAAGAGACATAAATATTTAATGTGGCTCGGTTAATTGACCTACGTCCAATAAATCATATAACAAAAGAAAAATGTACCAAAAGAGACATAAATATTTAATGTGGCTCGGTTAATTGACCTACGTCCACGGGCGGAGATGAGCTATCCACTATAATAAAAAGAGAGTATAAAAATATTGA